>JACEIK010002200.1:133861-148507 GCA_018107945.1 Datura stramonium | reverse complement strand
ATTTCAAGCTATTAACCATTAATTTAGGAGTGAGAACATGAATTTAACTATTTCTAGCTCAAATTCACAATCTCCCAACCATACCCACTATTATATTCTCTCACAATACTTAATTCTTTATTTTCAAGCAACAATCAAGTAAGGAAACATAGACCCATATGAAAATCAGTGGATCTTCAATAAATGATTGGAAAGAATCTAATTGATTCCCAATTACCTGAACATTGTTAAGATAATTCTAGCAATTCCTACTGTAATCAACAATCATCAACTTCACCCACCTCAAGCTAATGATTTAGCTACTCATGATTAAGAATTTCACAAGCATATTTAACAATAGACTCATCAAATTCAGTAATAAAAGAAGAAAAATCAATTTAATAATAATGGTCTGCAACAGTGGTAGTCACTTACTATGGAGAAGAAGAAGAAGTAAAGTAATAAATCTCAAGTTACCAATTACAATCTTCTACTCTTCTCTACAAAAGAAATGTTCTAAAAAGTGAAAATTACGATGAAAGTTGACTACTCTTTTGTACTTCTCTTAGACTATATGTAGAAAATAGGGTCTCTCTTTCCTCTTTTTTCATGTTAACTCTTTTACCCCTGAGCACCGTCTCTTCATCGGCAGGACACAAGCGATTCACTAGTTCATACTCGTGAAACGCTGGATGCGTTTTGTTGTGTCATTATCAAATTCCAGTCAGCTTCCGGCACATCCGGCATTTCGTCCATCTCATTCCGCAAACTGCTGAGGTTTTGTCCCTCATTCAAGAACTTGGCTACTAATTCGGTGATTGATCTGGCGGCTCATCATTGACAATTCGCATTTCTCCGATGGCAGTTTTTCCCTTGAACCAGTGTTGATTGGCTTTTGTCCGACGTTTCACCGGTTTTCATTGGTGGTATGCCGCTTTGCTCTCATTTCCTTCTTTGTGCTTCAGTTTTCGCTCTTCTTTACACATCTGGGTATCTGCATAAAACAAAGACAACAAGAGCAAAAGATCCATACAATTTACTCAAGAGCTAAGGAAAAACACAAGTTTTAGAGTCTAATTACCAACTCATCAAACCCCCAAACATAAATCATTGTTTGTCCTCAAGTAATGCAATTCTCGATCATTGAAAAATATGCCATTTATGCACAACATTGAACATCACCAATCACCTGCACTATGACACCCAAAGATTCTCACGAAACTCACCAAAAAGAGAGGTGAATACCCCAAAAGACTAAGACAATGAAGATATTTCAATCAGCTACCACTTTCCATCAACAAGGCTCAAATGAGGGAAACCCTTTAGTAAAACAAAGGCATTACTCATTCAGGAAACACACATAGCATCTCCCATCAAAATCAGTGCACCTTCGAAGCTTGCCTTAGAGTTTATACTACTAGTGCCCTATTCTCAAGTTAGTGTTCAAATGCACTTGTGTCCTCAAAAAGGGATGATGCCACTCACCGAAATAATAATCCCTATTCTTTTTGTCATGAAATCATTGAACACTCACAGGGGATTGTATTGGGGAGATCATCACACTCACTCTCCCAAAAGAAGTCTTCATGCATACTTTTGACCCATAGGCTTACCCTTCTTGTAATTCACCACTAATGTAGAGCATTTGCATTCAAGATCATTTAGGACATGTGGGGTTAGATGTAGGCTCATGTTAAGGGTAGGATAAGAATTTGGTTGTAGTGAATAGATCGTCCCTAATACTTTTGGTAGACATACCTTCCATCAAATCTTTCCATATGTTTCACCTTGTTTAACTTTTTAATAGTTTCTGACTTTCGATTCTCAATAACCCTCCATATAACCGCTTCTTTTTTACAACTAGCCTTACCACCTATAAAACCCCGAGAAGGCCGAAGAATAGACCTGGGAGTTGAATTTGAAAAGTGTAGAAAACTGGCAAAACAGCACAAGACGAACCATAGAAAGACTTGTGGTATCAAACCACGCGTCACTGTATGCTTTCGTTGATTAGGGAAATGTTGGTGGCAGTGGAGATAATGAGAGGTATGACGACCCGTTGTGGGATACAACGGGCCATCCTTTTCAATCATGGTTAGGGTCAGGATGGGAGACAGTGTAAACAACGGGAGACACAATGACCCTTTAGGAGAAGCCAGGAGTCGTTTGTTGTGGTCGTGGTTTGAGGATTAAGCTCTCAAATAATCTTGACGGGGGAAACAATGATCCGTTGTGTGTTGTGACGGCTCGTTGTGTTACCCGTTAGAAGATGAGATTCCAAGGTTCAGGAGACTAACCACAAATGATGTAATGAGTCGTGGATTGGAGGTACGGGTCGTTCTGTCGACCCATTGTTTGGTTCCATGACTGGGTCATCAACAGTTCATTCCACGAGAGACATGACGGGTCATTGGTTGTTCCCATGACCTATTGGTACCACACGTGGGTTCCATCCGACCAGTTTTCAGGGCAGGTTCATTAAGGGTATTTTTGACTTTTTCAAGATATAAGGCCCTAAACTACATCGTTTTGTCTTGGGAAAGCTGGGTCTTTAAGAAAATAAACCCATAAACATCCTTTCAGGCATGCAAGGAATTTGACAAGTTATCTTAGGGGAGATTTCAAGATATTCACCTCAGTTCCTTCAATTTCATTCTTGGGCTCTTAAGGAGGGTTAGGAGTTCATAATCCTAGGTATGTAAAGTCTTCAATGGGTGGATTCTTCCACACCCATGCTCCTTCTCTATTAATTACTCAAATTTATTTAAAAACTCATGGGATTTTTTATTCGATTTGTATAAAATTTAATGATTTAAATATGGGTCTTGTGATTTTGAAACCCTATAATTACCTACTAATTTTGATCATATTTGAGTGCTAAATTGATATTAATATGGTTGATTTCGAGTTTCTAATCAATTAAGCTTGATTATGCATGCCCCATGATTAATCGATTTATGATCCATTGATCTATTGATGTTTTTGATAAGCCCAACATGTATTATAAATTAAATCATGAATATATTATGTTATCCATTATGATTTTATGGAAATTTAAACTATATGCATGATCTACAAGTATGTATGTATTTTATTAAGCATGAATTATGTTTTGGCCGACTCACGGGGCTCGAGTCATGGCTAGTTCACGTATATTCAAGAAAGTTTACGATTATCATTATTTAACTAGACCATGAATTCATGTATGTATTCTTATTAGAACTATATATGTTTTGGGAGTAGTATCAGTCACCGAGTTGATGCGGGACTCAGGTTAAGCCCCGGATCTCATGAACTACGTGCCACCGTAGGTATGTTTGGACCCTTTCATTTTTGTCCCTAGCCCAAGTGGCCCTTTTCATGTATGATCACGCCCTTCATGATTCCTACCATTGTCAAGGTACGAAAATCCCTCCCGACTAGGGCTACAAGTCGGGCTTCATGTGTTCTCATATGAGGTATGTCGTTTAAGAGAATCTCCCACTGTTCCTCATTATTTTTGCATGTTATGATCATGTATCTTGGCTCAATTTATGTTAAGCAAAGCTCTTCTATTATGATTATGACTATGTTTATGTTATGAATGTTTTGAAAACCTTGAGCATTGTGATATGTTATATCGATTTATGATACGAGCATGTTGTCCTATTCTTATGGTCTTTTATGAACTTATATATATTTTGAATGTCCATTTTACTTACCTTGCATACTTAGTACATTCTACATACTGATCGCATACTTTATTTTTTGTATCGTCTCATGATACAGGTCCTAGTTCTCAGGCTCATCCTCACCTGTAGATAGATATGGAATTGCTCTCTGAGCACTTGGTGAGTCCTCATGTTCCGAGGGCTATATATTGACACTGTATGTTATTCCTTTAGTTTCTGGATGTTAGAATAGTTGGAGAGTTGTCCCATCAATCTGCCTTTCATGATTAGAGGCTTATCAAACTAAAAAATGTATTCCACCGTATTGTATAAGTATTATACTGTTTACCCTTATGTTATGTTATGATCACATTCTCTATACTATGTCTTCCGCTCATATGATTGATTAGACGTATGCTCATGCCATGGGTCAACTTGGGGTCTCTCGGGGCTCCTTGTCCCATGCCTACAATCTGGGTGTACGTTTGGATCGTGAAAATTTTAGTATCAGAGCCATAGTTTTATGTGTCCTAGGGATTATGAAAGCCGCGTTAAGTAGAGTCTTTTTCATGGGTGTGAAGTGCACCACACTTATGACGACAAGGCAACTAGACGTTTAGGGAATATTCCCTTATTTCATGATCTATGTCATGCGATGAACGTCCTTTACTCTTCCAATTCGTACTATTCTCATTAAAGAATCATGACTCCACATCAAGTAAATGTCAGGAGAAATGGAAACGGTAATGATCATGAGGGTGCCTAGGAAGGTAAGCATCAGCCAACTCCACCCATTCATGAGGAGCACTTACCAGAGCTAACCGTCCATGTTGAGTTTAGGGAGGCGATTCAGATGTGGGCACAGGCCATGACCGTTCATGTTCAGAATCATACTATGGCATATTATACGCAAAATGGGAAAGCGGCAGCTGGTAGGGTGAGGAACTTTTTAAAGATGAGCCCTCCGGAGTTCACAGGGTCGAAGGTAGACAAGGACCCATATGAATTTATTGAGGAAATTCTGAAGATCACCCATGTTGTGGGGATGAATAATAGGGAATGTATTGATCTGACCTCCTATCAGCTCAAGGGGGTAGCACATTTACATTTCAAGTAATGGAGAGGTGCTAGGACATTGGGTGCAAGCCTCATAGGTTGCGATGAGTTCCACACTGTGTTCATGGATTGGTACTTCCCTCGGGAGATGAGGGAGCTCAAGGCGGCTGAGTTTGTGAATTTGAAGCAGGGCAACATGTCAGTCTAGGAGTATGCTTTGGAGATCACTCGGCTATCTAAATATGCTTTGGAGTTGGTGGCGGATCAACGGGCTTGGGTGAGCTGCTTTGTGCATGGAGTAGAAGATTAATTGGACAAAGATTACCGGATTGCCATGCTACACAAGGAAATCGACTTTCCCTATATTGTATTGCATGCACAATAGATGGACTCGGTCTATAGGAGGTAGAGAGAGGCCAAGATGGCCAGGACCGACAATTACGGGGTTTCTTAGGTCAGGTCAGGAGGAAGATCACGTCAGCAGTCCCAGCACAGATCCACTGCTCCATCTCCATCATCGAATTACACGTCGTCTAGGTTCAGGGGAGACAAGAGGAGCAGGGCTACAGGCTCTAGGATTCATGGTAGCATGCAGGTGGAGCGCACTTTCCCAGCTTGTGCGAGATGTGGCAAAAATCATCCCAGAAGGTTCCTGCTTGGTGCGGATACTTGTTTTAGGTGTGGCAAACCCGGGAAAAGGATCAGAGATTGCCCTGTAGCCAGTTCTACAGCTCCAGCAGCACAACCCCCTTAGCGGGGTGCCTCCACTAGTTCGGTTGGTGGTCAGCACTGAAACAGGTTTTATACCCTAGTGCCTCGTTAGGAGCAGGAGGCTTTGCCAGATGTGGTCACGCGTATGTTGCAAGTATTCCATATTGATGCTTACACTTTGTTAGATCTAGGAGCTACCTTGTCTTTCATTACCCCTTACATTGGTAGTAGTTTTTGAGTTAATCCTGAAATTCTATCAGAACCATTCTCTGTATCTACTCCAGTCAATGAATCAATTGTAGCTAGGCGTGTATATAGAGGTTTCTCCATTACAGTGTTGCATAAGGTTACCTCCGCAGATTAAGTCGAGATGGAAATGACTTACTTTGATATCATCTTGGGTATAGATTGGTTGTTTTCATGTTATGCATCAATTAATTGTAGGACCCGTGCGGTGGAATTCCAGTTTCTGGGTGAGTCGATTTTGGAATGGAAGGGTAATTCAGCTATACCAGTCGGTCAGATTATTTCATACCTTAAGGCCAGGAAAATGATCTCTAGGGGTTGCATGTACCACCTACTTAGGGTTAAGGATGTGGTGTCCGAGACCCCGACTATTTAGTCAGTTCCAGTGGTGTATAGTATCGGAGTTATTACTTGATTATTTTCTAGGTGTCCCTCCCAAAGGGGAGATTGATTTCAAAATAGATCTTCTTCCCGACACGTAGCCTATATCTATTCCTCCTTACATGATGGCTCTAGCTGAGTTAAAGGATTTAAAAAAATAGTTAAAGGACTTGTTGGATAAAGGTTTCATTAGGCCGAGCAAGTGTCCATTGGGTGTACCGGTTCCATTTGTTCGAAAGAAGGATGGATCCTTTCGAATGTGTATTGATTAACGGTAGCTATAATAAGGTCACTGTCAAGAACAGGTACCCCTTTCCCAAGATTGATGATTTATTTGACCAGCTCAAGGTTTCCAAGTGTTTCTCGAAGATAGATCTCAGGTCTGGGTATCACCATCTCAGAGTCCGGGAGAGTGATATCCCAAAGACAGCCTTCAGGACCCGATATGACCATTATGAGTTTTTAGTTATGTCATTTGGACTAACCAATGCTCCTGCGGCTTTTATGGATCTAATGCACAGGGTATTCAAGGGATATTTGGACATGTTCGTGATTGTGTTCATTGATGACATCCTTATATATTCCCAGAGAAAGGAGGAGCAGCATGCAAAGTTAGCAAGTGTGAATTTTTGCTGGACTCGGTGGCATTTTTGGGCCATGTGGTGTCGAGTGACGGCATAAGGATGGATTCTCAAACAATCAAAGTAGTGAAGAATTGGCCTAGACAGGTGAATATTTCAAAAATTCGTAGTTTCTTGAGCCTAGAAGGCTACTACCGAAGGTTTGTGGAGGGTTTCTCATCTATTGCGGCATCTTTGACCAAGTTGACTCAGAAAAAGATAAAGTTCCAATGGTTAGAGGATTGTTTGAAAAGCTTTCAGGAATCGAAGACCCGACTCACTTCAGCACCAGTGTTGACTTTACCCGAGGGTACAAATTGCTTTGTGGTATATTATGATACTTTGAGAGTTGGACTGGGATGTGTGTGGATTAAACGTGGGAAAGTGATAGCATACCCCTCTAGACAGTTAAAGGTTCACGACAAGAATTACCCAACCTATGATCTTGAGTTGGCGGGGGTGGTGTTTGCACCAAAGATATGGCGGCCTTACTTGTATGGGGTTCACGTAGACGTGTTCATGGATCACAAGTGCCTGCAATATTTGTTCATGCAAAAAGATCTCAATCTTCGGCAAAGGAGGTGGTTGGAGTTTCTAAAGGACTACAATATGAGTGTACTTTACCACTGGGGCAAGGCTAATGTGGTTGCGGATGCACTTAGTAGGATCTCTATGGAGAGTGTGTCCCACGTGGATGAGGGAAGGAAGGAGTTGGTGAGAGATGTCCACCGACATATAGGGTTGGGGGTTAGATTGATCGACTCGACTGATGGCAGCGTTGTTGTGCAGAATGCGTCAGAATCGTCCTTGGTGGTCGATGTCAAATCAAAGAAAGATGAGGACCCTATTTTGAGAAAGCTAAAGGAAGCGGTGCGGAGTCAAAAGGTGGAGGTTTTCTCCCAAGGTGGAGATGGTGTCCTTCGATACCAGGGTCGGCTATGTGTTTCGGACATTGATAAGTTTAGGGTTCGGATGTTGTATGAGGCACACAGTACCTAATACCCTATCCATCCGAGATCCATGAAGATTATCGGGACATGCAAGAAATCTATTGGTGGGATCGTATGAAGAAGGATATTGCAAAGTTCATAGCCAAATGTCCAAACTGTCAGGAAGTGAAAGTCGAGCATCAAAGGCCGAGAGGCGTACTTCAGGGTATTAGTATTCCCACATGGAAGTTGGAAGAGATTAACGTGGATTTAAATACAGGCCTACCTCGTTCTCGATGACACTATGATTCCATCTGAGTGGTGGTAGACAGGTTAACCAAGGCTGCACACTTTCTACCAGCCAAGACCACTAATTTAGTGGATGGTTATGCCAAATTATATATCCGAGAGTTGGTTCGACTTCGTAGAGTGGCCTTGTCTATTATTTTAGACCGAGGTACTCAGTTTACCTCCCAGTTCTGGCGGTCTTTACCAAAGGGACTTTGGACTCAAGTCAAGCTCAGCATAGCCTTTCATCTGCAGACGGATTTCCAAGCCGAATGAACAATCTAGACTCTTGAGGATATGTTGAGGTCATGTGTTATGGATTTAAAAGATAGTTGGGATGATCATTTTCCCTTGATCGAGTTTGCTTATAATAACTGTTCTCACTCTAGTATCTAGGTGGCACCGTTCGAGGCCCTCTATGGGCGGAGGTGTAGATCTCCCTCGGATAGTTTGAGGTTGGTGAGACAGCTATAATAGGGCCAGATGCGGTTCATGAGGCGATGGTGAAGGTCCGGTTGATAAGGGACCGGTTAAAAACCACTCAGAGGCATCAGAAATTGTATGTTGATGTGAGGAGAAGAGATTTGGAGTTTGATGTGGATGACTGGGTATTTCTAAAGGTATCTCCCATGAAGGGAGTCATTCGGTTCGAGTAGAAACGGAAACTTAGACACCACTATGTTGGTCCCTACCGGGTTGTGAGAAGAGTTCGTAAGGTGGCGTATGAGTAGGACTTGCCATCGAAGTTATCTTCAATTCATCCCATCTTTCACGTGTCTCTTTGAAAAAGTGTTTGGGTTGTCCGGCCTAGGTAGTCCCGATAGCCAGCATTGGGGTAAAAGACAGCCTTAGTTATGAAGAAAGTCCCGTTGAAATCTTGGATCATCAAGTTCAGAGGTTTAGCAACAAAGAAGTAGCTTCAGCTAAGGTTTTATGGAGAAATCAACATGTGTAGGGAGCTACATGGGAAGCCGAAGCGGATATGATGGCAAGATACCCACATTTATTCTCTAACGGCTCAATTTCGACTTGTGGTACCAATTTTACCGAAAGACTCTACCTAGTTTTCATGTTTAGTTCATGTGTGCGAGTTTCTTTTATGTGTATGAATGTGTATGTGAAGTATGAGATCAGTTCAGCTATGTGGTTTTATTCAGAGGTAGTCATTCCGTGAAAATTTCGGGTAAAATAGTCAGAATTTGAGTATGATAATTGTATGTTTCTGTTTGCTGCTCGTTTCCTACATTCAAGAACTAATGTTTCCAAGGGGGAAATATTGTAATACTCCGAGAAGGCCTAAGAATAGACCCGGGATTTGAATTTGAAAAGTGTAGAAAACTTGCTAAATATCATAGGATGGACCACAAAACGACTCGTGATATCAAACCACGAGTCATTGTATGTTGTCTTTGGTTAGGGAAAAGTTGGTGGTAGTGGAGATAACGAGAGGTATGAAAACCTGTTGTGGGATACAACGGGCTGTCCTTTGCAGTCGTGGTTAGGGTCAGGCTGGGAGACAATGTACACAAAGGGAAACCCAAGGACCCGTTAGGAGAAGCCACGGGTCGTTGGTTGTGGTCGTGGTTTGACGATTAAGTTCTCCAGTTGGATTAAGTTGTTTGTATACGGGTTGTGGGGTGACCCGTTAGAAGATGAGATGCTAAGGTTCAGGGGACTAACCATGGACGATGTAACAAGACATGGGTTGGAGGTACGGGTCGTCCTGTCGACCCGTTGTTTGGTTTCGAGACTTGGTCATCATCAGTTCATTCCACGAGAGACATGACGGGCTGTTGGTGGTTACCACGACCCCTTGTTACCACTCATGGGTTCCATCTGGCCAGTTTTCAGAGCAGGTTCATTAAGGGTATTTTTGACTTTTTTAGAATATAAGCCCCTAAACTACGTCATTTTGGCTTGGGAAAGCTAAGAAAATAAATCTTCCTAAACTCCCATTCATTCTTGCAAGGATTTTGACAAGTGATCTCAGGGGAGATTTCAAGCTTTTCACCTAAATTCCGTCAATTTCATTCTTGGGCTTTTAAGGACGGTTAGGAGTTGATAATCCAGGTATGCAAAGGTCTTACATGGGTGGATTCTTCCACATCCATGCTCCTTCTCTATTAATTACTCAAATTTATTAAAAAACTCATGGTGTTTTATATTCGATTTGTATAAAATTTAATGATTTAATTATGGATCTTGTGATTTTAAAACCCTATCATTACCTACTGATTTTAATCATCTTTGAGTGCTAAATTGATATTATTATTGCTGATTTCGAGTTTCTAATCAATTAAGCTTGATTATGCATGCCCCATGATTAACCGATTTATGATCCATTGATCCATTGATGTTTTTGAAAATCCCAACATGTATTATGAATTAAATAATGCATATATTATGTTATCCATTATGATGTTATGGAAATTTAAATTATATGCATGATCTACAAGTATGTATGTATTTTATTAAGCATGAATTATGTTTTTGGCCGACTCACGGTCCTCGAGTCATGGCTAGTTCACGTATGTTCAAGCATGTTTATGATTATCATTATTTAACTAGACCATGAATTCATGTACGTATTCTTATGAGAACTATATATGTTTTGGGAGTAGTATCAATGACCGAGTAGATGCGGGGCTACGGTTAAGCCCCAGATCTCATGAATTACGTGCCACCGTAGGTATGTTTGGACCCTTTCATGTTTGTCCCTGGCCCATGGCCCTTTTCATGTGTGATCACACCCTTCATTGTTCCTACCCTTGTCAAGGTACGAACACCCTCCCGACTAGGGCTACAAGTCAGTCTTCATGTGCTCTCATATGGGGTATGTCGTTTAAGAGAATCTCCCACTATTCCTCAGTATTTATGCATGTTATGATCATGTATCTTAGTTCAAGTTATGGTAAGCAAAGCTCTTCTATTTTGATTATTACTATGTTTATGTTATGAATGTTTTGAAAACCTTGAGCCATGTGATATGTTATACCTATTTATGATACGAGCATGTTGTCCTATTATGATGTTCTTTTATGAACTTATATATGTTTTAAATGTCTGTTTTACTTACCTTGCATACTCAGCACATTCCACGTACTGACCACATACTTTCTTTGTTGTATCGTCTCATGATACAGGTCTTAGTACTCAGGGTCATCCTCACTCGTAGATAGATTCGGAATTGCTCTCCGAGCACTTGGTGAGTCCTCATGTTCCGAGCACTATATATTGACACTCTATGTAATTCCTTCAGTTTTTGGATGTTGGATTAGTTGGAGAGTTGTCACATCAATCCGCCTTTCATGATTAGAGGCTTATCAGACGAAAAATTGTATTCCACTGTATTGTATAAGTATTGTACTGTTTACCCTATGTTATGTTATGATCACGTTCTCTATGCTAAGTCTTCCACTCATATGATTTATTAGACATATGCTCATTCCATGGGTCAACTTTGGGTCTCTCGGGGCTACTTGTCCCGTGTCTACAATATGGGTTTACGTTTGGATCATGAAAATCTTGGTATCAGAGAAATAGGTTTATGTGTCCTAGGAATTCTGAAAGACGCGTTAAGTAGAGTCTTTTTCATGGGTGTAAAGCGCACCACACTTATGACGAATAGGCAAGTAGATGTTTAGTAAATGTTCCCTTCTTTCATTATCTATGTCGTGCGATGAACGTCATTTACTCTTCTAATTCGTGCTATTCTCACTGCAGAATCATGCCTCAACTTCGAGAAAATGCTAGGAGAAATGGAAACGGTTATGATCATGAGGGTGCCCAGGATGGTAAGCATCAGCCAGCTCCACCCGTTTATGAGGAGCACATACCCGAGCCAACCGGCCATGCTGAGTTTAGGGCGGCGATTCAGATGTTGGCACAGGCCATGACCGCTCAAGTCCAGAATCATACTATGGCACATTATCCGCAAAATGGGAATGCGGCAGCTGGTAGGGTGAGGAACTTTTTGAGGATGAGCCCTCCAGAGTTCATAGGGTCAAAGGTAGAAAAGGACCCACGTGACTTTATTGAGGAAATTCTGAAGATCACCCGGGTTATAGTGGTGAATAATGGGGAATGTATTGATTTGACCTCCTATCAGCTCAAGGGGGTAGCACATATACGTTTCAAGTAATGGAGAGGTGCTAGGACAGCGGGTGCATACCCGATAGGTTCGGATGAGCTCCACATTGCGTTCATGGATCGGTTCTTCCCTCAGGAGATGAGGGAGCTCAAGGCGGCTATGTATGTAAATTTGATGCATGGGAACATGTAAATCCAGCAGTATGCCTTGGAGTTCACTCGTCTATCTAAATATGCTTTGGAATTGGTGGCGGATCAGCGGGCTCGGGTGAGCCGCATTGTGCATGGAGTAGCAGATTACTTGGACAAGGATTGCCGGATTGCCATGCTATACTAGGAAATCGACTTTCCCTGTATTGTATTGCATGCACAATAGATTGACTCGGTCTATAGGAGGAAGAGAGAGGAAAAGATGGCCAGGACCAACAATTACGGGGTTTCTCAGGCCAGGTCAGGAGGAAGATCACATCAGCAGTCCCATCACATATCCACTGCTCCAGCTCCATCATCAACTAGCACGTCGTCCAGGTTCAGGGGAGACCAGAGGAAAAGGGCTACAGGATCAAGGAATCATGGTAGCATGCAGGTGGAGCGCACTTTCCAAGCTTGTGTGAGATGTGGCAAAAATCATCCCGCGGGGTGCCTGGTCTGTGCGGATACTTGTTTCAGGTGTGGAAAACACGGGCACACGATCATAGATTTCCTTGCAGCTAGTTCTATGGCTCCAGCAGCACAACCCCCTCAGCGGGGTGCCTCCACTAGTTCGGCAGGTGGTCAGCACTAAAACAGGTTTTATGCCCTAGTGCCTCATCAGGAGCAGGAGGCTTTTCTAGATGTGGTCAAGGGTATGTTGCAAGTCTTCCATATTGATTCCTATGCTTTGTTAGATCCAGGAGCTACCTTGTCTTTCGTGACCCCTTACATTGCTAGTAGTTATGGAGTTAGTCCTGAAATTCTGTCAAAACCATTCTCCGTATCTACTCCAGTCGCTGAATCAGTTGTAGCTAGGTGGGTATATAGAGGTTGCCCCATTAAAATGTTGCATAGGTTACCTCCACGGATTTAGTCGAGATTTCCATGACTGACTTTGATATCATCTTGGGTATGGATTGGTTGTTTTCATATTATGCATCAATTAATTGTAGGACCCGTACGGTGGAATTCAAATTTTCGGGTGAGTCATTTTCTGAATGGAAGGGTAATTCAGCTATACTAGTCGGTTGATTTATTTCATACCTTAAGGCCAGGAAAATGATCTCGAGGGGTTGCATCTACCACCTTGTTAGGGTTAAGGATGTGGAGTCCGAGACCCCGACTATTTAGTTAGTTCCAGTGATTTGTAGTATTGGAGGTATTCCCTGATTATTTGCCAAGTGTCCCTCCCGAAGGGGAGATTGATTTTAGAATAGATCTTCTTCCCAACACACAACCTATATCTATTCCTCCTTACAGGATGGCTCTAGCCGAGTTAAAGGATTTAAAAAAATAGTTGAAGGACTTGTAGGATAAAGGTTTCATTAGGCCGAGCAAGTCTCCTTGGGGTGCACCGGTTCTATTTGTTCGAAAGAAGGATGGATCCTTTCGAATGTGTATTGATTATCGGCAGCTATAATAAGGTCACCGTCAAGAACATGTACCCTTTTCTCAGGATTGATGATTTATTTTACCAGCTCCATGGTGCCAAGTGTTTCTCGAAGATAGATCTCAGGTCTGGGTATCACCAGCTAAGAGTTGGGGAGAGTGATATCCCAAAGACAACCTTCAGGACCCAGTATGACCATTATGAGTTTGTAGTTATGTCATTTGGACAAACCAATGCCCCTGCGGCTTTTATTGATCTAATGAACAGGGTATTCAAGGCATATTTGGACATGTTCGTGATTGTGTTCATTGATGACATCCTATTATACTCTGGGAGCGAGTAGGAGCATGCTACTCATTTTAGAGTAGTGCTTCAGACCTTCAAGGATCGTCAGTTGTATGCAAAGTTTAGCAAGTGTGAATTTTGGCAGGACTCCGTGGCATTTTTGGGCCATGTGGTGTCAAGTGAGGGCATAAGGATTGATTCTCAGAAAATCAAAGAGGTGAAGAATTGGCCTAGACCGGTGAATCCCTAGAAAATTCATAGTTTCTTGGGCCTAGCAAGCTACTACCAAAGGTTTCTTTAGGGTTTCTAATCTATTGCGGCACCTTTGAACAAGTTGACTCAGAAAAAGATAAAGTTCCAATGGTCAGAGGATTGTGAGAAAAGCTTCCAGGAATTGATGACCCGGCTCACTTTAGCATCAGTGTTGACTTTACCCGAGGGTACTAATTGCTTTGTGGTATATTATGATGCTTTGAAAGTCGGAATGGGATGTGTGTGTATGCAACGTGGGAAGGTGATAGCATACCCCTCTAGACAGTTAAAGGTTCATGAGAAGAATTACCCATCCCATGATCTTGAGTTGGCTGCGGTGGTGTTTGCACTGAAGATATTGTGGTATTACTTGTATGGGGTTCACGTAGACGTGTTCACGGATCACAAGAGCTTGAAATATTTGTTCACGCAAAGAAATCTCAATCTTCGGCAAAGGAGGTGGTTGGAGTTGCTAAAGGACTACAATATGAGTGTCCTTTACCACTAGGGCAAGGCTAATGTGGTTGCGAATGTACCTAGTAGGCTCTCTATAGAGAGTGTGTCCCACGTGGATGAGG
>JACEIK010002200.1:98590-124217 GCA_018107945.1 Datura stramonium | reverse complement strand
GAATGGGTCCAGTCCCTGTGGGTTCGACATTCCGGTTCTTAAAAAGAGCCACTATATTACTTGCACGACCCGTGCACTTGCGGGCTCACCAAGTTATTGGTTTTCAGGATATAAAGCCCTAAACTACATCGTTTTTGCTTGGGAAAGATAGGTATTTAAGAAAATAAATCTTCCTAAACTCCCCTTCATGCTTGCAAGGATTTTGACAAGTGATCTAAGGGGAGATTTAAAACTTTTCACCTCAATTCCTTCAATTTTAATCTTGGGCTTTTAAGGAGGGTTAGGAGTTGATAATCCCAGGTATGTAAAGGTCTTCAATGAGTGGATATTCCACACCCATGCTCCTTCTCTATTAATTACTCAAATTTATTTTAAAACTCATGGGGTTTTATATTCGATTTGTATAAAATTTAATGATTTAATTATGGGTCTTGTGACCTTAAGACCCTACCATTACCTACTGATTTTAATCATCTTTGAGTGCTAAATTGATATTAATATGGCTTATTTCGAGTTTCTATTCAATTAAGCTTGATTATGCATTGCCCATGATTAACCGATTTATGATCCTTTGATCCATCAATGTTTTTGATAAGCCCAACATGTATTATGAATTAAATCATGAATATATTATGTTATCCGTTATGATCTTATGGAAATTTAAACTATATGCATGATCTACAAGTATGTATGTATTTTATTAAGCATGAATTATGTTTTTGGCCGACTCACGGGCCTCAAGTCATGGCTAGTTCATGTATGTTCAAGCATGTTAACAATTATCATGATTAAACTAGCCCATGAACTCATGTATGTATTATTATGAGCACTATATATTTTTTTGGGAGTAGTATCGAAACATCGAGTAGATGCAGGGCGAAGGTTAAGCCCCGGATCTCATGTACTACGTGCCACCGTAGGTATGTTGGGACCCCTTCATTTTTGTACCTGGCCCAAATGGCCCTTTTCATGTGTGATCACACCCTTCATGGTTCCTACCCTTGGCAAGGTACGAACACCCTCCCGACTAGGGCTACAAGTCGGGCTTCATGTGTGCTCATATAGGGTATGTCATTTAACAAAATCTCCCACTATTCCTCATGATTTATGCATGTTATGATCACGTATGTTGGCTCAAGTTATGTTAAGCAAAGCTCTTCTAGTATGATTATGACTATGTTTATGTTATGAATGTATTTAAAACCTTGTGCCGTGTTAAATGTTATAACGTTTTATGATACGAGCATGCTGTCCGATTCTTATGGTCTTTTATGAGCTTATATATGTTTTAAAAGTCTATTTTACTTACCTTGCATACTTAGTACATTCCACATACTGACCGTATACTTTCTATGTTGTATCATATCATGATATACGTCCTAGTTCTTAGGCTCATCTTCACCCATAAATAGATTCAGACTTGTTCTCTGCGCACTTGGTGAGTCCTCATGTTCCAAGGGCTATATATTCACACTTTATGTTATTCCTTAGGTTTCTGGATGTTTGATAGTTGGGGAGTTGTCCCATCAATACGCCTTTCATGATTAGAGGCTTATTAGGCTAAAAGTTTTATTCCGCCATATTGTATAGGTATTGTACTGTTTACCATTATGTTATGTTATGATCACGTTCTCTATGCTAAGTATTCCACTCATATGATTGATTAGATGTATGCTCATGCCATGGGTCGACTTGGGGTCTCCTGGGGCTCCTTGTCCCGTGTCTACGACCCGGGTGTACGTTTGGGTCGTGACACCACCTCAAGAGCAAGCACCAACTCACACGAGTTTTAATTATCATTTTGATTTATCTTTTATGCATTTTGACAATAATACAGTGCTACCTCAAACTGAAAATCTTATTTTCCCCAGCACACCCCCAAACTTAAGCTTTTGCCTCGTTTTACATTTCTTGCCTGACTCTTTTTTTTTGGAATTTCAACCTCATTTCATCACTATCTTATCACCATCATTTAGGGAGAATAGGTTCCAAAGAGGGGTATCAAGAATCGTCTTAAGGCTTGTAATGTGGTTGCCAAAGAAAGGGTCTAAAGCTCAATGTTGGTTGACAAAGGTTAATTCTCAAGGAGGGTATATGGGTGAAGTGGCTAAACAAAAGAAAGCCTAAAATCATATCCTTAATACAACTACGTCTAGAATTTTGCCTTGAATCACAATTGGAGCCAGTTCTAGACAAGTAGTCATACATGAGACTCATCATCAATTCCTCACCGCACAAGGCATCACCCTTAAAGGGACCACAAGAGTCATTCTCACCATAATACTTTTAATATTAGGACATCAAAGCAGGAAAACATGATAAGTCAAGCTCTGAATTTACAACGTATAACAGAGAATACTATGCTATGGTGTCATCCTTGCTCATTATCTTCCATTTTCATGTCTTCATTTAAAGGTCCCAAAAAAAAGTTTTTGCTGGTGCCTCTCAAAACATCTCCACACAAGACTCAAAACAACATGGAATTTTCCCTTAAGAATGTCGCCACTCAATCTATCATCGGGAAATACCAACCCAGTTCGACAAATAATCAAAACCAAAGAATGCTCCTTGGGAAAGAACAATGATCAAAAGAAAACCCTCGGAGTTTTAATTTCTACACTAATATTTACTGTGGTGAAAAGGAAAAGAAACAAGGTTTTGGGGTCATTTGCTTCCAAATTTTTCAAAATCTTATTTCAATTCAACATGAAGACCCCCACAGGGGACTATTCATCAATCACAACACAAAAACATAACCAATCATTCATTTCATTTAAAAAAAACAGGATACACCCGACAATGGTGATCATCAAAACATCACAATAAAATCACAGCCCGACAAAGGCTGGAGTCACTCAAACCCAACTACAATTCAGAAGAACATAAAAAAACTAATATTATCCCTCCCCCACTNCCCAATATAGATATGCATAAAGGGAAAGGGACAAGAAACTCCTTGAGTGGGTCAGGTCCCTTCATCATCTGCATCTTCCTCACCACCGCCACCGCTGGCCTCACCTACCCCAGCAAAATCATCACCCAGCCCCTAAAAAAGATCATCAATTGGCCCCCAAACTGAAGAAGGAGCAGCGATTGCAGCATCCAATGTGCTCATGTCAAGTTCTTCAACCGAAGTCCGACTTTTCCATTCATGTACCTCTGTTCGGAGGGAAGTGACTGTCGCTTCCACTACATCCACCCTCTTGCACAATGTGGTTACAGTATCGTATAATGAATTGAGATCCTTTTTTCCTGTGTTTGCAATGAGTGCGGGAGGCTCTTAGCCACTATTTGGAGTTGGCTTTCATGTGGGTTCTTCATCTCCACAAGTTGGTGGAGACCACTTGGCTGAGAGGATTGTGGAAGGGAAAAAGCTCTCTGCAGAGGCAAGTCACCTGATGCTTGACCCGACTTATCTGACTGGGGCATAGTGGTTTCTGGGGAGAGTGGTGATTGATCTATCCCAAGGGGGAGGGGTCCTTCCTGTACTCCAAAGGCCCGCAATCTCTTCCTTTTCATTGCCAGTGCCTCGGCATCTCTCTTCCTATCAATATTAATCACTCTTAGAGCAGAGGAAGGAGTCTCATCAGGAAAGAGGGGCACTCGATCTACTTCGCAAAGCTGGGAAATCAAAACAACAGATGACATGGAAGTACTGGACTGTCGGTCCTTCTTCTTAATCGGTTGAGCTACAATTTTCCCGAAGTTGATGGGGACCCCTAACATTATGCAAGAAATCAGGATGGCCATTTCCATGGTGACCGGCTGCTCCTTTTTGGATGGGATGATGTGAGCACAAATAAAGTCCAGCCACATCTTTGCCTCGAACTTCAAATCGTGGTGAGAGATTTTTCCACCCATTGAGGCCCATAGAGGAGTATCAACAATAATAGTGTGAGCCAACTACGCAAACTGGTTCTTCATATTGGCCACCCGTGCCATATACTCCATATCGGAGTCGATTTAAGCCTCCCAGTAAAGGTAGTTTATAGAAGCAAGGATGATATCAACTTCCACTCCTTGGATCATCATTGATGGCAAGCAGGGGAAGTCATCTACTTTGCCCCGGTGTTGCATACTCTCTTGGCGGGCCTGATAAGTGGCATAGAACTCTGTGACCAGGCTGGGGTAGTAGGATGGGAGAGGGTTGGCAAACGCGTGCCACTGTCTATCAATGAACTGCGCGTTGATGTTAGGAAAATAATCTTTTAACCCAGCCAAGTCGAACCTCTTCTCCACTATGATGGAGCGTCCTGGTAGATGCCATAGTGTTCCTTCATGTTCAGAACATAGAAAATGATGGCTTCCTTTGTGTTGGCCCGTGGTTGTGCAACCTTCACTTTGCCTTTGGCCTTGCTAGAAGAGGAAGCAGGGGCCTTTCCTTTGCCGGTGTTCCCAGAATATGATATGATTTGTTTTGCTTCAAAAATGATGTTAGTGCTAGCTAGTGAAAGAGAAACTAAAAACAAAATAAAATGAAAAAGAAATATAAGCGTAGGGAGAACTGAGGAGCAAGGGAAATCAAACGCTCAGTTAAAAGAACTACTAATAACGGCGGAAGACCGGTGGGTCACAAAAATGACTTTGTGGACCGCCTGATTCTCACCTGTGCTTTACAGACAACTGGGAAAGGGATAGATTTTTTGGCGGTACATCGACGTACCGCCTGTCAGGATTCATGAACCGCTGATGTAACGAGGGATCCACTCGGTGGCCAGAAGCCAAGTTGCAGAGTGAGCCGGCTTGTCATTGGCGATTCGCCTAATTCGACCGGCAAAATCTAGACCTCATCGTCCCTAAATTATTTTGAACTCTAACATATACACGCCCACTAATACACACTCACTTAAAATCATACTAAAATCAACATGAAAATCTTAAAAACCCTTGTTCATGATGGTTGGCCCTTAAGAATGGCGTCTCCCGGTTTATCATTGGGAAAAACATCATGCTTTAAACAAATGGGTTACTCAGACTTCACCCTTTTCAAAAAGCCACAAACAAAATTACAACCTCAATCCATTCAATCAGGTATAGCACATTCAAGATTTTACCAAGTAAAGGGAACAAAGTATTACCCTTAAAGCACCAATGAGAAAATTAAAATAAGGGCAAGAGAATTTTTACCTAATTAAAGGAGTGCCTGCACACTTGGACGTTAAAAAAAAGCTTAAAGTTACTTGCAATAGCACCTTATGATATAAGTAGTAGAGGAAGAAAGTGTGATTGAAGTGAGGAGATTAGTGGACTATGGAGGGGGTTTGATAGGTGAAAGAGGTAAATGTAATAGGTTGAGGGGAAGGTGGAGAGTTTAATGGGTGTGTGTTGGTGGGAAGGTGGGAAAGTGGAAAGGTTTAGAATAGATGAGTATGGGGAAATGGGGATGTTGGGTAATGGAAAGACAAAAAGGGAATGAAAAAATGGTGGGAAAATGGAGGCTAGGAGAATATTTTCAGAAATAGGGCGGCTGATTGGTTTATTGGGATTTAGTGGGTCCTCTCTTTTAAATTCACATTGCAATGTATTGTCAGAGTTTAGGATGTTTGGNGGGCGGCTGATTGGTTTATTGGGATTTAGTGGGTCCTCTCTTTTAAATTCACATTGCAATAGTCTCATACCTCAATCGGCGGTCCACCGGTTGTTCACCAAATCACACTGGTGGTCCGCCGAACTAATATCTTGTGCCTTGCAAGTTGCCCAGTGATTTGTTTCCTTACCTGTGATTTATAGATAGTTTACGGATTGAAGCGGCGATCCATAGATTACCCGTCGCTTATGTGCTTGAGCTTCAGGTGCTTTGCTGTCCATCGGCCATCAACCGGCGAACCACGAATTATGTTCGGTGTTTCACCGATGGGTCCACCGGTATTTCAATTCAACCCTTATCCTTCTGTTTTTTTGCTTACCGTCACCGGTGGCTAACGCTTCTGAACCTGCAACTCGATGGTCTCTCACCGCTCCTTCATGGTCTTGTTTCCTCTTTACTCCTCATTTCTCAGAACCTACAAAGACGAAAACAACAAAAACATGAATTAATTCATTAAAAACTTGGGTTGCCTCCCAAGAAGCACCATAGTAAACGTCGTGGCATGATGGAACCCTTTTCTCATCAGCTCTAGTCTGACGGGTCATCCTCTAACACCGCCTCCTTCAACTCTATATCTTTTTCTACCTCATCAATTTGCGAAACTCCGACCACCTTGCATTCGGAAGGTGTCGTAACAGATGGACACACTATAAACTTGACTTCTTCACTTCCGACTCGAAATTTCAACTCGCCAAACTCCACGTCCACTACAGCTCTTCCCGTAGCTAACAATGGTCTGCCCAAAATAATGGGAACCTCTTCATCCATGGTCACAATCCAAGATAACAAAGTCAGCTGGTAAGATAAACTTGTCGACTCTCACTAACACATCTTCTAACACCCCCACCGGTCGTTTTATTGACCTATCTGCCATGAGAAGCCACATTGGCATCAGTTTTGTGTTTGTGAATCCCAATGTCTTGAAAATCGACAGGGGAATCAAATTTATGCTAGCGCCTAGATCACATAGAGCTTTTTGACACACACATCTCCCAATTATGCATGGTATTGTAAATGTCCGGGGTCCTACCTTTTTGGAGCAAGATTCTTATCATTACCGCACTACAATGGTGAGTTTTCTCTTCATTCCCTACCTCCACAACTTTTTTCTTCTTTAATAAATCTTTCATAAACTTTGCATAACCGGGCATCTGGAGCAAAGCTTCCACTAACGAAATATTTATGGACAACTTACTGAACATGTCAACAAACTTTTTAAAGTGGTCATCCTTCTTTTTCTTGGTCAGCCGTTGTGGATAAGGAGGGGGAATTATTGAATCAATCTCCTTATCATCATCAGGGAATAGGACGTCATCATCCTTTCCCTCTTTTTCCTCATCAAGCTCGTCTTCATTTTTTGGAATCATTGGTGTTTTGTAACCTTCATCTTCCTCACTTGGTTTCTAGTTATCAATCTTACTCGGCTTCACTGGGGCATCTCCAATCACTTTTCCACTCCTAGTGACAATGGCCATGCACTGACCATCCTTCTTGGGATTCAGCATTGTGTCACTGGGTAGTGTTCCCTTCATCCAGGGATTTATTTGAGCGGATAAGTGATTCATTTGGGCCTCCAAATGCTTAATAGAGGAGGAATGTGAACTCACTATTTGGGCGAGGTTAGAAACCTCCCCTCTTAACTCTGTCACCCTCTCTCAGTAGACTTGACCTTTTCCAAAACTCTTGAGAGCATCTCTTCAATTTTGGAGTTTCCCGTGTCACTCACACCAGGTTGATTGTGGGAGTTTCTAGCCTTTGGAGGGGGAATGTATGAGGTCGAACTCCGATGATAGTGATTAGTGTCTTGGTTTTGCTCTCTATTTCCCCATCGGTCATTCCTTTTCGGCCATCCCTATTGCTCATGATTTATCCACCCTTGGTGGTCCTCCCTTAGCCTCCATGGGCCTTGATTTTCCCCTTGGAACCCAGGTATGGGACCTCCCATCTAATTACCCATATATTGGCATTCCTCTTCATATATTTGTGGTGATGTCTCCCTTTCATATTGCAAGGGACCTTGTATTCCTACGACATTTACCACCTTTGGCCCTACACCCATTACATGCTTTGTCATCAATTCAAGTTGTGTCATCATTTTAGCAAGAGTCTCATCTAGCTCTTCATCCCTTTTCCTCAACTCAGCTGCCAATGCACTTGAAGTAACTTAATGAGTGGACACATTTGTTTCTCTTATGTGCCAAGCCGTATTGGTCTTTGTCATTCTGTCTAGGAAGGCTTTGGCCAACCCATACGTTTGGTCCATGATAGAACCACCAGCTAAGTTGTTGGAACCTGATTTGTTAATTCAATCAAGGGCCCTATATAAACTTTTTAGAAGTACTCCATCAGGCAATCCATGATTTGGGAAAAGAGAAACTTTCTTCTTAAACCTCAACCATGCCTCATGTAAAGTCTCTCTGAGTTCTTGTCTGAAATTTGTAATATCATCCCTCAGCTGAAGCATCTTTAATGGGGGGAAAAAACGATCCAAAAAGGCTTCCATAAACTCTTTCCATGAAGTAATACATCCCAGAGGTAGTTCTACTAGCCAAATCGTCACCTCCCTTGTCAATGAAAAGGGAAAAAGTCTGAACCTGATGGACTCTTGACTGATATTGGTGATATTGAATGGTTGTAAAATTTCCTAGAAGTTTCACAGATGTTGATTCGCATCTTCACTTGGCTTTCTGCCAGAGAGCCCCTTCATTTCTAATAAGTGCAGCATAGTGCTTGTGACATTAAAAACTGCATTCCCTACTGTAGGTGGTAGGCGAATAGCTCCTGCCACATCTAGTATGACTGGGTCGTCTTCCTCAAGTTCCATATTACCTTCGACTGAGCTATCCCTTGTTTGGGAGTGATGGCGCATATGGTTTATGAAATCCTAATAACACAGTAAACACACTTTAAGTAGCTACGATGCAAAACTAATTCAACTTAACAATTAATCACGAGATTATCATACGCCAGTCCCCGGCAACGGCGCCATTTTTGATGATGTTCAAACCACACCCTCTTTTTAAAATAATATGCACGGTTGAAGCATCAAAACAAGTAACCCGAACGAGTGCCGGTGTCGAATCCCATGAGGACTGGGGGATGATAGTTACTAGTGTCGATTATAAAGTTGACTTTAGACTGAACCACTCAAAACAAACACAAATGAGAACCAATTGGGAGAAGTATCAATATGTAAGAGATTATCAAGTCTAATGTTGTTTAGTTCAAATAACAAAGTTTACCAAAGTTGTCAGCAATGATGTGAAAATGCTAGAGGTGGGGTGTAGATGATAGATTATTTAGATAACCTTAGTCGAACAGAGGTATTCCATGTTTTTCAGCAAACATCATACCTCTAGCTAAAGTTATTTCAAATCTCTAGACTCAATCAACTCAGCCCAATGTGATTTTGATTAATAGTTGCACTATTTCTAGCTATTAGCCATTAATTTAGGAGTGAGAACACGGATTTAACTATTTCTAGCTCAAATTCATAATCTCCCACCATACCCACTATTAGATTCTCTCCCAATACTTAATTCTTCATTTTCAAGCAACAATCAAGTAAGGAAACATAGACCCATATGAAAATTAATGGATCTTCAATTAATTATTGCAGAGAATCTAATAGATTCCCAATTAGCTGAGCATTGTTAAGATAATTCTAGCAATTCTGACTCTAATCAACAATCATCATCTTCACCCACCTCTAGCTAACTATTTAGCTGCTCATGATTAAGAATTTGACAAGCATATTTAACAATAGACTCATCAAATTTAGTAACAAACGTAGAAAAATCAATTTCACAATAATGGTCTGCATCAATGGTAGTCACTTACTAAGGAGAAGAAGAAGAAGTAAAGGAATAAATCTCAAGTTACCAATTAAAATCTTCTACTCTTCTCTACAAAAGAAATGTTCTAAAAAGTGAAAATTAC
Organism: Datura stramonium; assembly: GCA_018107945.1. NCBI lineage: Eukaryota > Viridiplantae > Streptophyta > Magnoliopsida > Solanales > Solanaceae > Datura > Datura stramonium. The sequence goes on along the minus strand of JACEIK010002200.1, from coordinate 114,691 downwards.
AATGAAAGCTGACTACTCCTTTGTACTTCTCTTAGACTATATGTAGAAAGTAGCGTCTCTCTTTCCTCTTTTCCCGTGTTGACTCTTTTATGCCTAAGCACCTTCTCTTCATCACTGAGACACCGGCATTTTGCCAGTTCATACACCTGAAATACCGGATGAATTTTGTTGTGTCATTACCAAATTCCACTCTGCTTCGACGACCCATCCAACGTTTTGCCCATCTTTTTCCGTGAACCACCGAGGTTTTGTCCCTCATTCCAGAACTTGGCTACTAATTCGATGATTAATCCAGCGGCTTGCCACTGACAATTCGTGTTTCACCTATTGTAGTTTTTCCCCTGAAGTAGTGTTGATCGACCTCTTTTCGGCGTTTCACCAGTTTTCATTGATGATATGCCGCTTTGCTCTCATTTCCTTATTTTTTATTCCATTTTTGCTCTTCTTTACAAATCTAGGCATCTGCTTACAAAAAATACAAAAGAGCATAAAATCAATATAATTTACTTAAGAGTTTAGCAAAATCACAAGTTTTAGAGTCTAATGAGTTGGTAAATTACCAACTCATCAATAGACCTCATGAATAGAGTGTTCAAGCCATATCTCAGCTTGTTTTTTTATTGTGTTCATCAATGACATCTTGGATTATTCAACGGATGAGGGTTAGCATGTAGAGAATCTTAGAACTATATTATAAACACTCAAAGACTGTCAGTTGTATGCTAAGTTCTCCAAGTGTGAGTTGGACATTAGTGTCAGGTAAGGGCATCAAAGTAAATCCGTAGAAGATTAAGGCAGTGAAGGATATGCTGAGACTCAGGACTCCCACAGAGATTAGGAGTTTCCTAGGTTTGGTATGTTACTATTGAAGGTTTTGTGGAGATATTTTCCTCTATATATGCTCCATTGACTAGGTTGACTAAGAAGAAGACTAAGTTTCAGTGGTCAGAGGCCTGTGAGAAGAGTTTTCAACTGTTGAAGACCAAGTTAACTTCAACTCTGGTGTTAACTTTGCCGAATGTAACTAATGGGTTCATAGTATATTATGATGCTTCATGGACAGTTCGTAGGTGGGAGGTTAATTAAAAATGCAGAAGTAATAGCATATGCTTCAAGAGAGCTAAAAGTTCACGAGAGGAACTGCCCCACACATGATCTAGAATTTGTTGTGGTGATCTTCGAGGTAATGAAATGGTGTCATTACTTGTATGAAGTCCAAGTTGACATCTCATAGACCATAAGAGTCTTTAGAACATCATCAAGCAGAGGGAGTTGAATCTCATGTAGCAGAGGTGGCTTGATTTGCTCAAGGACTATATATTGACATCTTATATCACCCAGAGAAGGCTAATGTAGTAGTCTACGCTCCATAGGGAATTTGAAACATGTTGAAGGGAGGAAGAAAGATTTAGGTAGAGACATTCACAATATGTCAAGCCTAGGGGTCTGCTTATTAGAATTCGAGGATGGCGGTGCAGTAGTGCAAAATAATATCCCTTACCCGCAAAAATGAAAAGAAAGAAGTATGATAATCCTATCGGAAGTGCCTAAGACTAGACCTAGTATTTGAAAATGAAAAGTAGCATAAATTAGAAAATCCTTCTTAGAACGGGTCGTAGTACGGGTCCTTAGTGGGACAAACGACCCATTGGATGTGTCCGTGGCGAGGTATTGGAGGACTGGAGTTGCAGGTAATAGGTCTAGGAATGACTCGTTGGCAGGTGTAATGAGCCGTTGGATGTGAGTCGTTGTGAGGTAGTTCAGGTTCAGGGAGAAAGTAACAGATCACGTAACGACTCGATGTTGGGAGAAACATGTCATTGTAAGTGCTCGTTGGGAGGAATCCCAGGTTAAGGTAGTGGTGACAACGACTTGAAGCAACGGGTCGTTGTAGCTTATAACAACTTGTTCTGTCCAGTCGTGGGAAGGGATCTGAGACCTGATTCGGGGGTGTAACAAAGAGGGATGTAACGGACCGTTGGAGTCAGTAACGGTTCATTATGGCGCCCGTGGTCACTGGCAGAGCTATTTTTCCAAGAAATTCATTAAGGGTAGTTTTGTCATTCCTAAGCCCTAGGGTCCTAAACTACATCATTTTAAGCTCTGAATAATGAGTTTTAGGAGGGGTAAGTTCATTCTAAGCTAATTCTATTCATGCATGCAAGTGTAGATGTCTAGAGAGGTGATCAAGCCCAAATTCTTCCAAGTTTTCATCAATTCCTCATTGGGAAATCAATGGAGTTGTAGAATATGATTCTCCTTGGTATGTAGGGTTATGAATAGGTGAATTTGTCCACACCCATGCCCAATTTCTCTCTAATTCATGAAAATCTATATGTCAATCCTATGAGGTTTTAAACCAATGCATGAATTTCCTAAGTTTCTACCATGGGTATGATCTAAGTACATTTTTGTTATTGAATTGTGATTTGTGGGCAAGTTTTACAATGTTTTTAATTAAAAATCATGTTTTAAAGTTATATAAATTATAATGCCCATCCATGAAAAGTTCATGATATTTGAGATTTATGATGTATGTTCAAGTATGATGAGATATTTATGATGAAAAGAATGTTTTTAAGTTACCCATGTCTATGATCTTATTTTCAAGTGAATAAAGTATTTTCAAGCATGTTTAAGTATTGGGTAAGCCAATATGTTCAAGTATGATTTATGATTTCAAGTTAATTATCTTACCACATGGTTTTGGAGTCAAGACTCCCAATTATGTTCAGCTTGTGGTATGGTTTGAGCCAAGGCTCCTCATGTATGATTTTAGATTTTATAGGTACATGATTATTCAGCTTCATCACTAGACGATGGTCAGCTTCGTTGAAAAACGATGGAGAGCATATGCATGCTTTTGGGAGTAGTGTATAGCACCAAGTAGGCTAATGGTAAGTCAACCCTATGCCTCAGAACTACATGCCAACGTGGTATGGACAAATTATTTGGGATCTCCTTTATAAGCTTTCCCTTGCCTAATGGGGCCTTCGTCTTGATATCGATGTCATGGTAGCGTCTTTAGCCCTGGAAAGGCTTTAGACAGCTCTTCCCACTTAAGTGTGATAGTCGGGACCATGTAAGCTCTATTGTGGTAAGGGCTATTATATGTTATAAATAAGGTTTGACCCAATGTTCAATTTTACATACGATTATTAGATTTCAACTTTGGGTCATTCGATTTAGTCATGTTCAGATCATGATTTCAGATATTAGCATGCAAGCCCTACTCTCAGATTCTTATCTTTATTATGTTTTATATTATGCATTTTTAAAATGATTTTACTTATTTAAGTGGTTTTACTTACCTTGCATACTCGGTGCATTCCACATATTGACCGCATACTCTATGCTGTATCATTTTATGATACAGGCTCTAATCTCCAAACTCAGCCCTAACACTAGCCAGCTTCTGAAGTTAGCATCTAGTCCCTATTGATGAGTCCTCATTTGTTGAGGGCCCCTCTTCTATTCGGTTATGTTTACATATTTTCAGTTTCAGATTTAGAGAGTTAGTTGGAGTCTTGTCCCATCAACTCATCAGACTTAGAGGCTTTTCAGACAATAGATTGTATTCCGCTTCAAACTCGTGTTTTATGTTCATACTGTTACGTTATGTTTAGATTTACGCCATGTTTATTATGTTAGGTCTTTCACTTTACTTGATTGCATTATATGTATGTTCATTCCATGGGTCAACATGCACTCTCTCGGGGCTCCTTGTCCCGTGTCTTGATCCGGGCCTATGTTCGGGTCATGACAAACTTGGTATCATAGTAATAGGTTTTAAAGTGTCTGAGGGTGTCTGAAAGCCGCGTTAAGTACAGTTTTTTTCATGTGTGTGAAGCACGCCACACTTATGACGAAGAGGCTATGAGATGTTTAGGAAATTTTCCCTTCTTTCATGACCTATGTCGTGCGGTGAAATGTATATCTATCATTCTAACTTGTGTTATTCGAGATTGCAGAATCATTCCTCCCCGAAGAGTTAATCGCGGAAGAAATGGAAATGGAAATGGCCACAAGGATGGCAATGGGGATGGGCACCAGCTCATGAGCACCATGCACCGGAGCCGCTTGCGCACGCTGAATTCAGGGCAGCCATTCAGATGCTAGCACAGGCCTTGACTGCCTAGTTAAACCAACAGGCAGTAGCGCATGTCCCAAAGAATGGGAATGCAGTGGAAACATGAGTCAGAGATTTCCTAAGGATGAACCTACCTTAGTTTCTTGGGTCAAAGGTGGAGGAGGATCCACATGAGTTTAGTGATAAGATTCTGATGATCACCTAGGTCATGGGGGCGACTAGAGAGGAGTGTGCGGATTTGGCCTCACATTTGGTTTAAATAGTGGAAGGATAGTAGGGCAATCGGAGTAGGCCCTATTAGTTGGGATGAGTTTCATGTCGCTTTCCAAGATCGGTTCTTCCCTCGGGAGATGAGGGAGCTGAAGGTGGATGAATTCATGAATCTAAAACAAGGAAAGATGATAGTGTAGGAATATTCCCTAGAGTTCACTCGCATGTAAATGTACGCCTCAGAGTTAGTGGTTGATCAGAGGCTCGAGTGAGCAGGTTTGTTCATGGGTTGGCGAACTATCTAGACAAGGATTGCAGAACCACCATGCTCCATCAGGATATGGATTTTCCTCGGATAGTCTTGTATTCCTAATAGATGGAGGCGGCACATTTGAGGGAGAGAAAGGCCAAGAGGGCTAGGACAGACAGTTATAGGTTCTCTAAGCTGAGGCCAAGTGGTGGGCATCGACAGCAGCCCTACTAGAGATCTTCAGCCCCAGTATCTTTAGCGATGAGTGTTCCATCTTGACCTATGCACAACCAGAGGGGAGGAGCATCAAGCTCTAGGGGTCAAAGTAGCAGGCCCACAAATTTCAGTATCCCAGTTTGCGACAAGTGTGGTCAGAGGCAAATGGGTCAGTGTTTGGCCGGTACAGGTGCTTGCTTCAGGTGCGGGAAGCCCAGAAATATGCTCAGAGATTGCCCAAAAGCTAGATAGGGCCATGATAGGGGTCGAGACCCAGTTTTCAGTTCATCAGCTCCACCAGCACGCCCATCCCAATAGGGGGCATCTACTAGCACAGGTGGTAGGCAGCGCTAAAATAGATTCTATGCCTTAGCATCCCGCGAGGAGTAGGAGGTCTCTTGGACATAGTCACTGAGATGTTACGAGTTTTCCACTTTAATTTATATACGTTTCTAGATCCATGGGGGCTACCTTGTCTTTGTTACACCTTATATGGCTAGTAGTTTCAGAGTCAGTCCTGAAATCTTGTCAGAACCCTTCTTAGTCTCTACTCTAGTGGGTGAGTCAATTGTAGCTAGGCTAGTGTATAGAAGTTTCCCAATCACAGTCCTTCAGAAAGTCACCTAAGCAGATTTAGTAGAGTTAGACATGATCGATTTTGATGTTATTCTCGACATGCATTGGTTGTTTTCATGTTATAGCTCTGTCAATTATAGAACCCGAGCAATATAGTTCAGATTTCCAGGTGAGCCAGTCATAGAATGGAAGGGTAGTTTAGTTGTGTCTGTAGGTCATTTCATTTCCTATCTTAAGGAAAAAAACATCTCAAAAGGTTGCGTATACCATTTAGCTAGGGTTAAGGATGCTACGTTCGAGACCCCGATTATCCAGTCTATTCCAGTAGTAAGTGAGTATCCAGAGGTCGTATCAGATGATTTACTGGGAATCCCTCCCGAGCGGGAGATTGATTTTGGTATTGACCTTCTTCCCAATACGCAGCCTATATTTATTCCTCCTTACATAAGTGCTCCTGCCGAGCTAAATGAGTTTAAGGAGTAATTAGAAGACCTTTTAGATAAGGGGTTCATCAGACCGAGCAAATCCCCATGAGGTGCACCAGTTCTATTTGTCCAATAGAAAGATGGTTCTCTTCATATGTGTATTGATTATCGACAATTGAATAAGGTCACTATAAAGAATAGGTATCCTCTTCCTAGGATTGATTATTTGTTTGACCAGCTTAAGGGTGCTAAGTGCTTTTCGAAGATAGATCTCAGGTCCAGATACGTTCAGATACCATCAGCTCAGGGTTCGGGAGAGTGACATCGCGAAAACATTCAGGATGCGGTATGGTCATTATGAGTTTGTAGTTATGTCTTTTGGACTAAAGAATTCTCCTGCAGCTTTTATGCACTTGATGAATAGGGTGTTCAAGCCATACTTGGATATGTTTGTGATCATGTTAATCGATGACATCTTGATATACTCTCGGAGCGAGGAGGAGCATGCTACTCATTTGAGGGTGGTATTATAGACTCTAAAGGATCGCCAATTATATGCCACAACAAGTGTGAGTTTTGGTTGGACTCAGTGTAATTTTTGGGCCATGTGGTGTCAAGTGAGAGCATAAAGGTGGACTCTCATAAAATAGAAGTGGTGAGGAATTAGCCTAGACTGGTGAATCCTTTAGATATCAGGAGTTTCTTTGGTCTAGCCGGGTACTATCAGAGATTTTTTGAGGGTTTTTCATCTATTGTAGCACCATTGACCAAATTGACCCAAAGGAAAGTGATGTTCCAATGGTTGGAGGCTTGTGAGAGGAGCTTTCAGGAGTTGAAGACCCGACTCACCCCAGCACCAGTGTTGACCCTACCCGAGGGTATCGATGTGTTTGTGGTGTATTGAGATGCTTCTAGGATCGACCTTGGTTGTGTATTGATGCAGCATGGTAAAGTGATAGCATACGCTTCCAGTCAGCTGAAGGTTCATGAAAGGAATTACCCGACCCATGATCTTGAATTGGCGGCGGTGGTATTTGCATGGATGATTTTGAGACACTATTTTTACGTGGTCCATGTAGATGTGTTTATGGACCACAAGATCCTACAATATGTGTTTACCTAGAAGGACCAAAATATGTGTCAAAGAAGGTGGTTGGAGCTACTCAAGGATTATGACATTAGTTTCCTTTACCATCCGAGTAAGGCCGATGTTGTAGCAGACACACTTAGTTGACTCTCTATGGAGAGCATGTCCCATGTAGATAAGGGGAGGAAGAAGAAATTGGTGAAGGATGTGCATCGACTTGCAAGGTTGGGAGTTCTTTGGATGACTCAACTGATGGTGGTGTTGTAGTTCAGAATGGGTCAGAATCATCCTTGGTGACTGATGTAAAAGCTAGACAAAACGAGGACCCAATTTTGGTAAATTTAGAGGAAGCCGCTCAGAATCAAAAGGTAGAGGTCTTCTCCAAATGGGGAGATGGTGTGCTTCGATATTAGGGTCACCTGTGTGTCCCAGACGTTGGTGATTTGAGAAATTGAATGTTTCATGAGGCTCATGGTTTCATATATTTGATACATCCAGGTGCTACCAAGATGTATCGTGACCAACGGGAAGTCTATTGGTGGAATGACATGAAGAAGGGCATCGCAAAATTTGTTGCTAAGTGTCCAAATTGTCAGCAAGTGGAGGTAGAGCATCAAAGATCGGGAGGTGTGCTTTAGTACATCAGTATCCCTACTTGGAAGTAGGAAGAAATCAATATGGACTTTATCACAGGGTTGCCTTGCACTCGTCGACAGTATGACTCAATTTGGGTGGTTGTGGACAGGTTGACCAAAGCCGCTCATTTTTTATCGGTCAAAACCACTGATTTTATAGAGGATTATTCCAAACTATACATCTGAGAGCTAGTTTGGTAGCATGGAGTACCCATCATATCAGATAGATTTACCCAATTTATCTCTCAGTTTTGGAGGTCGTTTCAAAAGGGATTTGGTACTCAAGTCAAGCGTAGTACAACATTTCACCCGCATATGGATTGGTCAAGTAGACAGGAAAATTCAAACTCTCGAGGACATGTTAAGAGCATGTGTGATTGACTTCAAAGGTAGTTGGGATGACCATTTGCCTCTTATTGAATTTGCATACAATAACAGCTATCATTCCAGCATTCAGATGGCTCCATTTGAGGCTCTCTATGAGCAGAGGTGTAGATCGCCTATTGGTTGGTTTGAAGTCGTTGAGGCTGCAATGATAGGACTAGATTCAGTCCATGAGGCCATGGAGAAGGTTCTTCTCATATGTGACAGGTTGAAAATAGCTGAAAGTCGCAAAAATTCTGATGACAATATGAGGAGGAGGGAACTTGAGTTCGAAGTTGATGATTGGGTATTCCTAAAGGTGTATCCCATGAGATTCGAAAAGAAAGGGAAACTCAATCCCCGTTATGTTGGCCTGTACTAGATTGTGAAATGGGTTGAAAAGGTGGCATATGAATTGGATCTTCCCTCAGAATTAACTTCCATTCATCCTATTTTCCATGTATCTCTCGTAAAAATGTGTTTGGGGGATTCAGCTCTAGTTGTTTTGGTGGAGAGTGTAGGTGTGAAAGACAGCCTTAGTATGAAGAGGTTCTGGTGAAATACTGGATCATTAGGTTCGAACGCTAAGAAAGTAAGAAGTAGCTTTAGTTAAAGTTTTATGGAGGAATCATAATGTTGAGGGAGCTATGTGGTAAGCCGAAGAAGATATGATGGCTAGATACCCATATCTATTTCCTACCGGCTCAGTTCAAGCTTGAGGTATCAGTTTCCGCCCTAAAACTCTATTCAGATTCATATCCAACTCATGTACCTCAGTTTCTTTCATGTAAAAGTACGTATGTATGATTTATGAATTCAATTCAGTCATGAAGTTTAAATTGGAGTCAGTCACTCCGTTAGTTTTCAGCATGTATGCTCAGTATTTGAATATGGTAATTTCATTTCCCTGTTTTCTATATGATTTTCCATATTCGAGGATGAATGTTCCCAAGGGGGAGATATTGTAATACCCCGGAAGTGCCTAAGACTTGACCTGGGATTTGAAATTGAAAAGTAGCCGAAATTAGAAAATCCTTCTCAAAATGGTGAGAGGTGATCAAGCCCAAAATCTTCAATGTTTTCATCAATTACTCATTGGGCAATCAAGGGAGTTGTAGAATCTGATTATCTAAGGTATGTAGGGTTATAAATGGGTGAATTTGTCCACACCCATGCCCAATTTCGCTCTAATTCATGAAAATCTATATGTCGATCCTATGGGGTTTTACCCAATGCATGAATTTCCTAAGTTTGTACCATGGGTATGATCTAAGTATGTTTCTATTATTTAATTATGTTTCATGGGCAAGTTTTACAATGTTTTTAATTATAAATCTTGTTTTCAAGTTTTATAAATTATAATGCCCATCCATAGAAGATCATGATAGTTGAGATTTATGATGGATGTTCATGTATTATGAGATATTTATGATGAAAAGCATGTTTTCAAGTTACCCATGTCTATGATCATATTTTCAAGTGAATCAAGTATTTTCAAGCATGTTTAAGTATTGGGTAAGCCAATATGTTCAAGTATGATTTATGATTTCAAGTTAATTAGCTTACCACATGGTTTTGGAGTCAAGACTCCCAATTATGTTCAGCTTGTGGTAAGGTTTGAGCCAAGGCTCCTCATGTATGATTTCAGATTTTATATGTACATGATTATTCAGCTTAGTCACTAGACGATGGTCAGCTTCGTTGAAAAATGATAGAGAGCATGTGCATGTTTTTTAGAGTAGTGTATAACATCGAGTAGGCTAAGGGTAAGTCAACCCTATGCCTCAGAACTACACGCCAACGTAGGTATGATCAGATTATTTGGAAACTTCTTTTTGAGCTTTCCCCTTCCCTAAGGGGCCTTCACCTTGATATCGATACTATGGTAGTGTCTCTAGCCCTGGAAAGGCTTTAGACGGCTTTGCCCACTTGAGTGTGATAGTCGGGACCACATAAGCTCTATCGTGGTAATATCGGTTGCTTGACGAGTCTCCCATTATTCCTCATGATTTTAGTTATTCATAATTATCATGATATATATATATATATGTTCTAAAGTAGGTTTGACCCAATATTCAGTTTTACTTACGATTATTAGATTTCAGCTTTGGGTCATTTGATTCAGTTATGTTCAAATCATGATTTCAGAAATTAGCATGCATGCCCTACTCTCAGATTCCTATCTTCATTATGTTTTATATTATGCATGTTTAAAATGATCATACTTATTTAAGAAGTTTTACTTACCTTGCATACTCGGTACCTTTCACGTACTGATCGCATACTCTATGTTGTATAATTTTATGATACAGGCTCTAATCACCAGACTCAGCCCCAACACTAGATAGCTTCCGAAGTTAGCATTAGTCCCTATTGATGAGTACTCATTTGTTGAGGGCCCCTCTTCTATTCAGTTATGTTTACTTATTTTCAGTTTCAAATTTAGAGAGTTAGTTGGTGTCTTCTCCTATCAAGTCATCAGAATTAGAGGCTTTTCAGACAATAGATTGTATTCCGCTTCATACTCGTGTTGTATATTCATATTGTTATGTTATGTTTAGATTTCCGCCATGTTTATTATGTTAGGTCTTCCTCTTTACTTGATTGAGTTAGATGTATGTTCATGCCATGGGTCGACTTGGAGTCTCTGGGGGCTTCTTGTCCAGTGTCCTGACCGGGCCTATGTTCGGGTCGTGACATACCTTTCTCAAAAATAAGGTGGATGTTTGCAAGCACTTAATTATGTCTTTTGAGCAATGTAAGGATGGTACTTTAAGGTATCAGGGTTGATTGTGTGTCTCAAATATGGGGGTATCAGGAGAGATCATATCTGAGGCATATAGTTACCTACACTCTATCCATCCAAGTTCTACAAAAATGTATCATGACTTATAAAATATATATTGGTGGGTAGATATGAAAATGAATATAGCGGACTACGTGGAAAAGTGTCCATATTGTCAGGAAGTGAAAGTGGAGCATCAGAGGCCCGCAAGTCTAACCAAGAGTATAGAATTAGTAGCGTGGAACAAGAGATGATCAGTATGGATTTTGTGGCAAGTCTACCTTGATCATTTCAGAAGCATGATTCAATTGGGTAACTATGGACCGACTCACCAGGTCGACACACTTCCAACCTATCAAGAAGATAGACTTTGCCGAAGACTATGTCATGTTAAACATCTAAGAGATTGTATGACTAAATGGGACCCTAGCATCAAATATTTTAGATATAGGTGCTAGTTCACAGCTCACTTTTGGAAGTCCTTCCAAAGTGGTTTGGGTACTTTCATTAATCTGAGTATAGCCTTCCACCCACAGATAGATGGAAAAGTTGAGCACACTATGTAATGCTAGAGGACATATTAAGGGCATGTGTTCTAGATTCAAAGGTAGTTGGAATGACCGCTTGCCTCTCATTCAGTTTACATATAATAATAGTTATCATATCAATATTAAAAGGTCCTTCTACAAGGCTTTGTATGTGAGAAGATGCAGATGACCTATTAGCTGGTTTAAAGTTGGGAAAGCAAAATTATTTGGACCAAACTTGGTTCACTAGCATGTGGAGAAAGTTAAGTTTATTCAAGAGTGATCAAGAACTGTTCAAAGCTTCTATAAAATCCTATGCAGATGTGTGGCATAGAGACTTGGAATTGTTTGTTAATTATTGGGTGTTCTTAGAGGTTTTTCCTATGAAAGGCATCTTGTGATTCGAGCGAAAAGGAAAACTCAGCCCGAGGTATATCGGCCCCTAAAGGATCATGCGGAGAAATGGGTTGGTGGTATATAAGTTAGAGGTTCCTACAGTGTTTGCTTTAGTGCTTCCGGTCTTCTATATGTCCATGTTAAGGAAGTGCATGGAGACCCATCTCTTATTTTCCTAGTTACTATAAAGGTGTCCAAGGGAACTTGACTTACTAATAAGTCCCAATGGCTATCCTTGATCACGTAGTTCACAAACAGGGAACTTAATAGGTTGCTTCAGTAAAAGTATTGGAGGAGTCATGTAACACCCCAAAAGCCTCTGAGATCAAATCCGAGGACTAAAATAAAGAAAATAGGAAAATATACACCAAGTAACAGAACGAGTCATCAGGTGACCATTAAGTCACCTAACATATCATTGAGTGACCCGTTAAGTGTTGTTAAGTTGGGAAAAATGTTTATCTTCTTGGGGACTCCACTGATTGAGGAAGAGTCATTCAGTCTCCCCACAAGTCATGAAATGCTCATTAGGTGTGATGGGTGATTGAAAACCTCGAGATTCAGAGGGTCTGGATGAGTGGTGAAGTGATCCATCAGTGTAATGATAAATCATTAAGTGGAGGCGTGAAATCAAGATCAGAAAGTTAAAAATTCTTGTAAGTGGCAACGGGAAGACTTGACGAGCCGTTAAGTGACCTGACAAGTCGTTAGGCCACTCATTGGGTGTGGCAGTGTTATTTTCATGTCGGATAATTAAGGGTGTTTTCGTATTTTCTAAGTTCCTAACTCCTAAACTAAGTCGTTTTGAGAACACGAAGAAGGGTTTTAATCATCCTAAGCCCTCGTTCAACTCCTAACACTCTCATTTGAAGATCAAGCTCTCAAGTAAAGTAAGGATTCCCCATCTTCATTCTCTTTAATCTCTCTCACGTATCAAACCTAGCAAGAATTCCAGTAAACCCAGGTATGTAGGGCCATAAATGGGGGATTTTTTCCACCCTCATGCCCAATCTCATCCAAATCTTCCATGCTTTCTCTATAGGTATAATCCCTACATGTTTTGATTGATGTTTCATGGCTATTAGGGAATATTTAGTCCTTACTTTAATTATTAATTCATGATTTCAAGATTATGAAGTTTATTCCCTATTATGCATGATATATGAAATTTAAGCTCATAAGTCCATGATTTCAAGTATGACAAATTAAATTATGTTTTATGATCATAATTCATGATTTCTCAAGAACCCTTCATGAATTTTAGAGTATTATGATTTCCTCATGTATGCATGACTTTTATAAATATGAAGTTTATGATCATGGACGACTCACGAGTCTATTTTATGGCTAGTTCACATATCTCTAGCATGTTTATGAATCTCATTATCTCAAGTAGCCCATGTACTTCAAGTATGTTTCATGATTATGATATGTGCACTACGTATGTTTTGGGAGTAGTATTAAAAACCGAGTAGATCGGGGTTCCAACACACTCAAGTCTCAAAACTATGTGCCAACGTAGCCATGATGAGGTCCTCTATGAGAGTTCTCCATGCCCGTATGGGCCACCATGAGTGATATAATGCCTTTTTCATGGTTCTACCCTTGGCATGGTATGAACACCCTCCCGACTAGAGATTTACAAGTCGGACTCCATGTATGCTTACATGGGGTATGTCGGTTATAAGAATATGCCATTGTTCCTCATGTTTTTAGTTAATCATATTCATGAATTCCGATATTACGATTTATATCATATTTGACCCATTGATCATATTATAACCTTTCACTTACGATTTCAAGAATGACATTCTATTTCTAAACCTTAGTACATTATGTTCACATTACGATGAATAGCTTATGAAAATGTATACACTAGATTTATGGATGTTAGCATGTTACCCTTACTTTCATGATATTTCTTGATTTATACTCATGAATGCAGACTAATGTTTTACTAGCATGTTTTACTTTCCCCGCATACTAAGTACATTCAAAGTAATAACCGAACAATCTATGCTATATCATCTCTTAATATAGGTTCAGGTGATCCATCTCAGTCTCGCCGATAGTTTGCTCCCGACCAGTCCAACACTATTTTCTCTTGTGTGAGTTCTCATTCTTGGAGGACTTTATCAGATTTATATTTTTATATTTACTTTCAGTTTTAGAAATAGTGAGCTAGTTGGGGGTGTTTTCCAATCAGCTCATTGGAGTAGTAGAGGCTTTTCAAACAATCATGTATAGATAGTTCAGTTTTGTTGATTTGTGTTTATTCTTTTGTCCTTATGATACGTAGACTTCCACTTATATCACGCTCATGCATTAGTTTTTCTTACTAAGGCTCTTATCATGTTATTTATGTACCTGGGTTAGCTTGGAGTCATTTGTGGTTCTAGGTCTCGTGTTTCGGTCTGAGTTCTCAACTTGGGTCGTGACAAACTTGGTATCAGAGCCAAGGTTTAGGTGTGTCCCAGGGTGTTTGCAAGGCAAGTTAAGTAGAGTCTTTTCCATGGGTTTGAAGCGCGCCACACTTATGGAGAAGAGGCTGCGAAACGTTTTAGGAAAGTTCCCTTCTTTCATGATCTATGTCGTGTAATGAAGTACATCTCTCTATTCCTCTAACTCATGCTATATGTGTTTGCAAAAATATACCTCCATGCCGATTCCATGTTAGAATAAATGGCAATGGAAATGGCCAGGCAATGGAAATGAAGATGGACATCATCCAGCCACACCAGCTCCAGCGGATCCCTTACCCAAGCAGGTTACTCATATTGAGTTCAGGGTGGCATTTAAGATGTAAGCATAGGCCATGGCAACTCATGCCAACCTGCAGGCTGTGGCCCATGTCCACTAGAATAGGAATGCAGTAGTGGCGAGAGTGCGAGACTTCCTCAGGATGAACCCACCTAAGTTTCTTGGGTCGAAGATGGATGAGGACTGATATGAGTTCATAGAGGAGATTCAGAAGAACACCCAGATTATGGGGGTGAATGGAGAGGAGAGTGAAGATTTAGCCTCATAACAAATGAAGGGGGTTACTCATATATATTTCCGGTAGTGGATGGAGAGCAGGGGAATAGGTGCCTCGTTGGTTGGGATAAGTTTGTCTAGTGAGGGTATGCGGATGGACTCTCAAAAGATAAAAGTGGTGAAGAACTTTCCTAGACATATCATTCCTATTGATATTAGAGCCTTTTAGGTTTGCTTGGCTACTATAGGAGATTCTTAGAGGGATTTTCATCCATCGGAAGAAGGTCAAATTTCAGTGGTTGAATGCTTGTAAGAAGAGTTCTCAGGAGTTAAAGATTCAACTCACTTTAGCCCTGGTACTGACACTACCAGAGGGCACAAATGGCTTTGTTATGTATTGTGATGCCTCTTGGGTTGGTCTTGGTTGTTTGTTGATGCAACATGGTGAGGTCATCACACATGCACCAAGATAGCTTAATACTCATAAGAAGAATTATCCGACGCATGACCTATAGTTGGCAGTGATGGTGTTTGACTTGAATATTTTGAGGCACTATTTGTATGGGGTGCATGTGGATGTGTTCACAACCACAAGAGACTTCAGTACGTGTTCACTTTGAAGAACCTAAATTTGCAGTGAAGAAGATGGCTAGAGCTTCTTAAGGACTATGACATGAATGACTTTTATCATCCAGTCAAGGCCAATGTAGTGACAGATGCTCTTAGTATGTTGTCCATGAAGAATGTGTCTCATGTCGAGGATGGGAGAAAGGAGTTGGTGAAGGACTTCCATATGCTATCACGACCCGAACATAGGCTTGGAACGAGACACGGGACATGGAACCCTAAGACGTTCCAAGTCAATTCATGGCATGTTCATAGCATAGCTTTAACTAGACAATAACTAACAAAAAATCATACTGCACGGAAGCCAACTGATACATAAAGCATAAGCGAATAAAACTCTGATACATAACACTAAATTTATTTACACAAGTCTAAAAGCATCTCCTACACTTATATGCTGTTGGGAAAAGCCCCCAGCTAACTCCTAAAGTTTGTAATTGAAACATAAATGAAAATAGAAAACATAGATTGCATCCGCTTGAGATGAGGAGTCACCACACGCAGCTAAGAGGGAAATCAAAGTTAATCTAACCATGCGGCTGAGTCCAGAAACCTGAATCTATAGAAAATATTGAACATAATGTATGCTGTCAGTACTAGGAATGTACTGAGTGTGCGGAAGTGTAAATAATCTAAACATGCAAATATACAAGAAGGAAGTAAATAAGATACATCGACATGCAACTGAACTGGAATACAACAACCTTGTCTAAGATACACATATACATCGCTATTGTCACGCCCCGCCTTGGGGGGTATGACTGGCACCTGGTGCCCTAGTAGGACCTGGACTGCTAACTGGTGAGCCTAAGCACATCTGGTACCTGGTAGCTCTATCTCAGATTTTTGGAAACAACGGGCTATATAACGGCTGTAAATACAGCCTCCGGCCGACTGGGCCTATAGCCACCTATTCTGCAACATCAGCTAACCAGAGA
>JACEIK010002200.1:69239-89297 GCA_018107945.1 Datura stramonium | reverse complement strand
CAGAAGGGAGAAATATTCACTTTAAGGCTAGGAGTATATTGACACTAATTTGGAGCAATTCCACTTACCTTAGCCCGGTAGCACGACGATTTGCCGGCCATATTTCACGAAACTAAATCCATAGGAATGCTCCCTGCAGCGAAATACCTAGGTATCTGAGGTTAATTTGAATTTGGACCGTGTTTGACAGCGTAATCGAACGATAATTATCAAAACCTTACCTACCCTCTATTTCTTGCAACTTCACTGGAAATTATGTGAAATAAATGAAACAAACCAAAGTTGGAGGCTTTATATACTTGAGCCTGGACAGGGCCAACATGTCACGGGGCCAACGCGGAGGTCCTCCCTCTGTGACATGTTGTCATCGCGGAGGGGCTCTGCCCCGGCTCCTTCCGCGATGGTTCGACGGATTTCTTATCCAGTCTTTTTCCGGGCCTTTTTCTAGAATGTGTGGCACTCAAATACTCTTAACCAACATGCGAATAGGCCATCTATGTGTTGAAAATTTTACGAGGTGTAACAGCTATTAAGCTTTTATATGAAAACACTTAGTGAAGTATAATCAAACTGATGGATAAGGGTCGTGTACTGCACATATTTTGAGAATTTAATATTGTAGATATATCATACACAGTTCTAATTCTTTGGTGATAATTGAGTTGGTATCCTGCTAAACTGATTTCAACTAAAGTTTGAAAATATAGGAAGCTGAGCCGAACTGATATCGTAGACTAAAGGAGACATTCTCTACTATGGAGAGTCCTTGACTGACTGACTAAGGGAAACATTCTCGACTATGGAGAGTCCCTGAATAACTAAGGGAAACATTCTTGACTATGGAGAGTCCCTGACTGAATAAGGGAAATATTCTCAGCTATGGAGAGTACCTGATTAACTAAGGGAAACATTCCTGGCTATTGAGAGTCCCGAATACAAGAACATGGAGGTCACTGGTCTAACGTCATTCTTTTAGTCTAAGCCACTTCATCTAATCAGATTCATGAGCATGCAACTATTTACATCATACTGATAGTCATACTGAATCATTTAGAATTGATTAAGGCTACTTTCTACTAACAACAAGCCCAAAGGTCTGAAGGATCATTCTCATGATTTGTCATCATAGTCCTGAGTCATCATTTAATACATACATTCTACTTTTATTAAGCATTGATAGGATCAGATCATATTTTAAACATGTCCACCACATTTGAATCTCGAATTCACATTATATAGCATATGACATATATCTTAGATTCATGTCAGATCCATACATTCAAATCATACTTTAACATGTACCGTGAGATCATGGTGGAAGCATAGGAATATTTCACGGACCCCATTTCGAAATTTACTCTAATTCATGAAGAAGGTTTGATAATCATGCCATTACCATATGTTCATCTCATACCCAAAACATTTACATCGAAATCATAGTGAAAACATATACATACTTCACATTAATCAAGCCCATAAGTTCTAATCGCATCCCAACATATCTATTAAATCATATATTCTCGATTTAAGAGAGTTCATACAATCTTCCTATACTTTAGACATGGATGCAAGTTCATAATAAGAGCATGTGAATAATTACAAAATCCCATTTAACATTCTAGGCTATTTCATGGTGTAAATTCTATAATCATGCATTTCCCATATTATGTACATAATTCGAGATATTGAAAGAATCCCATAAGCATACATGACTATTAATCATAAAGGGGCCTTAAAATTCATAGATGATCTTTAAGGGTTGTGTATATAACCTAGTTCAGGTTAAGGATGCTATGTCTGGAACCCTGACTCTTGGAGCGAGGAGATTATGCACATTTGAGGATAGTGTTGCAGACTCTCAAGGATCTCTAGCTGTTTGTTGAATTAAGAAAGTGTGTGTTTTGGGATGAACTCAGTGGCACTCTTGGGTCATGTGGTGTCTAGTGAGGGTATGCGGGTGGACTCTCAAAAGATAAAAGTGGTGAAGAACTTTCCTAGACATATCATTCCTATTGATATTAGGAGCTTTTTAGGTTTTCTTGGCTACTACAGGAGATTCGTAGAGGGATTTTCATCAATCGCGAAGAAGGTAAAATTTCAGTGATCGAATGCTCTTAAGAAGAGTTCTCAAGAGTTAAAGACTCAACTCACTTTAGCCTCAGTACTGACCCTACCAGAGGGCACAAATGGCTTTGTTATGTATTGTGATGCCTCTAGGGTTGGCCTTGGTTGTTTGTTGATGCAACATAGTGAGGTCATCACGCATGCATCGAGATAGCTTAACACTCATAAGAAGAATTATCCGACGCATGACCTAGAGTTGGAAGTGATGGTGTTTGACTTGAATATTTTGAGGCACTATTTGTATTGGGTGCATGTGGATGTGTTCACAACCACAAGAGACTTAGTACGTGTTCACTTTGAAGAACCTAAATTTGCAGTGAAGAAGATGGCTAGAGCTTTTTAAGGACTATGACATGAATGAATTTTATCATCCAGTCAAGGCCAATGTAGTGACAGATGCTCTTAGTAGGTTGTCCATGAAGAATGTGTCCCATGTCGAGGATGGGAGAAAGGAGTTGGTGAAGGACTTCCATATGCTATCACGACCCGAACATATTCCTGGAATGAGACACAGGACATGGAACCCTAAGAGGCTCCAAGTCGACCCATGGCATGTTCATAGCATAGCTTTAACTAGACAATAACTAAAAAAAATCATACTGAACGGAATCCAACTGATACATAAAGCATAAGCTAATAAAACTCTGATGCATAACACTAAATTTGTTTACACAAGTCTAAAAGCATCTACTACACTGATGTGTTGCTGGGACAAGCCCCAAGATAACTCCTAATGTTTTAAATTTAAACATAAATGAAAATAGAAAACATAGATAGCATCCTCTTGAGATGAGGACTCAACACAAGCAGCTAAGAGGGAAATGAATTAAATCTAACCACGCGGCTGAGTCCAGAAACCTGAATCTATAGACAATATTGAACATAAAGTATGCTGTCAGTACTTGGAATGTACGGAGTATGCGGAAGTGTAAATAATCTAAACATGAAAATATAAAAGAAGGAAGTAAGTAAGATACATCGACATGCAACTGAACTGGAATACAACAACCCTGTCTAAGATACACATATACATCGCTATTAAGCTTTTATTTTAAAACACTTAGTGAAGTATAATCAGACTGATGCATAAGGGTCGTGTACTGCACATATACTGAGAATTTAATATTGTAGCTGATATCATACACAGTTCTAATTCTTTGGTGATAATTGAGTTTGTATCCTGCTAAACTGATTTCAACTAATGTTTGAAATTATAGGAAGCTGAGCCGAACTGATATCGTAGACTAAAGGAGACATTCTCTATTATGGAGAGTCCTTGACTGACTGACTAAGGGAAACTTTCTCGGCTAGGGAGAGTCCCTGAATGACTAAGGGAAACATTCTTGACTATAGAGAGTCCCTGACTGAATCAGGGAAATATTCTCAGCTATGGAGAGTCCCTGATTAACTAAGGGAAATATTCCTGGCTATTGAGAGTCCCGAATACTAGAACATGGAGGTCACTAGACTAACGTCATTCTTTTAGTCTAAGCCACTTCATCTAATCAAATTCATGAGCATGCAACTATTTACATCATACTTATAATCATACTGAATCATTTAGAATTGATTAAGGTTACTTTCTATTAACAACAAGACCAAAGGTCTGAAAGATCATTCTCATGATTTATAATCATAATTCATACCATCATAGTCCTGAGTCATCATTTAAAACGTACATTCTACTTTTATTATGCATTGGTAGGATGAGATCATATTTTAAACATTTCTACCACATTTGAATCTCGAATTCACATTATATATCGTATGACATATATCTTAGATTCATGTCAGATCCATATATTCAAATGATACTTTAACACGTACAGTGAGATCATGGTGGAAGCATAGGAATATTTCATGTACCCCATTTCGAAATTTACTCTAATTCATGAAGAAGGTTCGATAATCATGCCATTACCATAGGTTCATCTCATACCCAAAACATTTACATCGAAATCATAGTGAAAACATATACATACATCATATTAATCAAGCCCATAAGTTCTAATCGCATCTCAACATATCTATTAAATCATATATTCTTGATTTAAGAGAGTTCATACAATCTTCCTATACTTTAGACATGGATGTAAGTCTATAATAAGAGCATGTGAATAATTACAGAATCCCATTTAAAGTTCTAGGCTATTTCAAGGTGAAAATTCTATAATCATGCATTTCCCATATTAAGTACATAATTCGAGATATTGAAAGAATCCCATAAGCATACATGACTGTTAATAATAAAGGGGTCTTAAAATTCATAGATGATCTTTAAGGGTTGTGTATATAACCTAGTTCAGGTTAAGGATGCTACGTCTGGAACCCCGACTATTGGAGGGAGGAGATTATGCCCATTTGAGGATAGTGTTGCAGACTCTCAAAGATCTCTAGTTGTTTGTTGAATTCAGAAAGTGTGTGTTTTGGCTAAACTCAGTTGCACTCTTGGGTCATGTGGTGTCTTGTGAGGGTATGCAGGTGGACTCTCAAAAGATATAAGTGGTGAAGAACTTGCCTAGACATATCATTCCTATTGATATTAGGAGCTTTTAGGTTTGCTTGGCTACTACAGGAGATTCGTAGAGGGATTTTCATCCATTGCGAAGAAGGTCAAATTTCAGTGGTCGAATGCTTGTTAGAAGATTTCTCAGGAGTTAAAGACTCAACTCACTTTAGCCCCCGTACTGACCCTACCAGAGGGCACAAATGGCTTTGTTATGTATTGTGATGCCTCTTGGGTTGGTCTTGGTTGTTTGTTGATGCAACATGGTGAGGTCAACACACATGCATCGAGATAGCTTAATACTCATAAGAAGAATTATCCGACGCATGACCTAGAGTTGGAAGTGATGGTGTTTGACTTGAATATTTTGAGGCACTATTTGTATGGGGTATATGTGGATGTGTTCACAACCACAAGAGACTTCAGTACATGTTCACTTTGAAGAACCTAAATTTGCAGTGAAGAAGATGGCTAGAGCTTCTTAAGGACTATGACATGAATGAATTTTATCATCCAGTCAAGGCCAATGTAGTGACAGATGCTCTTAGTAGGTTGTTCATGAAGAATGTGTCCCATGTCGAGGATGGGAGAAAGGAGTTGGTGAAGGATTTCCATATGCTATCACGACCCGAATATAGGCCTTGAACGAGACACGGGACATGGAACCTTAAGAGGCTCCAAGTCGACCCATGGCATGTTTATAGCATAGCTTTAACTAGACAATAACTAACAAACAAATCATACTGAACGGAAGCCAACTGATACATAAAGCATAAGCTAATAAAACTCTGATACATAACACTAAATTTGTGTACACAAGTCTAAAAGCATCTACTACACTGAAGTGTTGCTGGGACAAGCCCCAAGCTAACTCCTAAAGTTTTAAATTGAAACATAAATGAAAATAGAAAACATAGATAGCATCCTCTTGAGATGACGACTCAACACAAGCAGCTAAGAGGGAAATGAAGTAAATCTAACCACGCGGTTGAGTCCAGAAACCTGAATCTATAGACAATATTGAACATAAAGTATGCTGTCAGTACTTTGAATGTACTGAGTATGTGGAAGTGTAAATAATCTAAACATGAAAATATAAAAGAAGGAAGTAAATAAGATACATCGACATTCAACTGAACTGGAATACAACAACCCTGTCTAAGATACACATATACATCGCTGTTAAGCTTTTATTTGAAAACACTTAGTGAAGTATAATCAAACTGATGCATAAGGGTCGTGTACTACACATATACTGAGAATTTAGTATTGTAGATGATATCATACACAGTTCTAATTCTTTGGTGATAATTGAGTTTGTATCCTGCTAAACTGATTTCAACTAAAGTTTGAAATTATAGGAAGCTGAGCCGAACTGATATCGTACACTAAAGGAGACATTCTCTACTATGGAGAGTCCTTGACTAACTGACTAAGGGAAACTTTCTCGTCTAGGGAGAGTCCCTGTATGACTTAGGGAAACATTTTTGACTATGGAGAGTCCCTGACTGAATCAGGGAAATATTCTCAGCTATGGAGAGTCCCTGATTAACTAAGGGAAACATTCCTGGCTATTGAGAGTCCCGAATACTAGAACATGGAGGTCATTGGACTAACGTCATTCTTTTAGTCTAAGCCACTTCATCTAATCAGATTCATGAGCATGCAACTATTTACATCATACTTATAATCATACTAAATCATTTAGAATTGACTAAGGCTACTTTCTACTAACAACAAGACCAAAGGTCTGAAGGATCATTCTCATGATTTATAATCATAATTCATACCATCATAGTCCTGAGTCATCATTTAAAACGTACATTCTACTTTTATTATGCATTGGTAGGATGAGATCATATTTTAAACATTTCTACCACATTTGAATCTCGAATTCACATTATATATCGTATGACATATATCTTAGATTCATGTCAGATCCATATATTCAAATGATACTTTAACACGTACAGTGAGATCATGGTGGAAGCATAGGAATATTTCATGGACCCCATTACGAAATTTGCTCTAATTCATGAAGAAGGTTCGATAATCATGCCATTACCATAGGTTCATCTCATACCCAAAATATTTACATTGAAATCATAGTGACAACATATACATACTTCACATTAATCAAGCCCATAAGTTCTAATCGTATCTCAACATATCTATTAAATCATATATTCTCGATTTAAGAGAGTTCATACAATCTTCCTATACTTTAGACATGGATGAAAGTTCATAATAAGAGCATGTGAATAATTACAAAATCCATTTAAGGTTCTAGGCTATTTCATGGTGAAAATTCTATAATCATGCATTTCCCATATTAAGTACATAATTCGAGATATTGAAAGAATCCTATAAGCATACATGACTGCTAATAATAAAGGGGTCTTAATATTCATAGATGATCTTTAAGGGTTGTGTATATAACCTAGTTCAGGTTAAGGATGCTACGTCTGGAACCCCGACTCTTGGAGCGAGGAGATTTTGCCCATTTGAGGATAGTGTTGCAGACTCTCAAGGATCTCTAGCTGTTTGTTGAATTCAGAAAGTGTGTGTTTTGGCTGAACTTAGTGGCACTCTTGGGTCATGTGGTGTCTTGTGAGGGTATGCAGGTGAACTCTCAAAAGATAGAAGTGGTGAAGAACTTGCCTAGACATATCATTCCTATTGATATTAGGAGCTTTTAGGTTTTCTTGGCTACTACAGGAGATTCGTAGAGGGATTTTCATCCATTGCGAAGAAGGTCAAATTTCAGTGGTCGAATGCTTGTAAGAAGAGTTCTCAGGAGTTAAAGACTCAACTCACTTTAGCCCCCGTACTGACCCTACCAGAGGGCACAAATGGCTTTTTTATGTATTGTGATGCCTCTTGGGTTGGTCTTGGTTGTTTGTTGATGCAACATGGTGAGGTCATCACGCATGCATCGAGATAGCTTAATACTCATAAGAGGAATTATCCGACGCATAACCGATCGGGGGACTAAGCTTCCCCTTCTTTCCGAACCTCATAACTCCCTTCATAGGAGACACCTTCAACCTCAAGGTCTCTTCTCCTCATATTTTCATAGGATTTCTGTCGACTTTTAGCTGTTTTCAACCTATCTCTAATAAGTTGAACTTCTCCATAGCCACATGAACCGAATTTGGTCCTATCAAGGCAACCTCACCTACCTCAAACCAACCAATAGGCAATCTAAAACTCCGACCATAAAGAGCCTCAAACGGAGCCATCTGAATACTAGAGTGGTAACTGTTGTTATAAGCAAATTTAGTAAGAGGAAAGTGATCATCCCAAATACCCTTGAAATCAATCAGGCAAGCTCTCAACATATCCTCTAGTGTTTGAGTTGTTCGCTTAGCCTGGCCATCGCTCTGAGGATGAAAAGTTGTATTATGCTTCACCTGTGTGCCAAGGCCCTTCTGAAATGATCTCTAAAACTAGGAGGTAATCTAAGTACCTCTATATGATATAATGGACAAAGGAACTCCATGCAACCAAACTAACTCCCGAATATATAATTTATCATAATCCTCGGCTAAGTCGGTAGTCTTGACCATATAAGAAATGGGCTTCTTTGGTCAACCTATCCACAATCACCCATATGGAGTCACACTACCTATGAGTACGAGGAAATGTTGTGATAATATCCATGTTGATCTCTTCCCACTTCCAAGTGGGGATACTGATATCTTGAAGTACACCCCGGGTCTTTGAGGCTCAACCTTTACCTGTTGACAATTCAGACACATGGCGACAAACTCGGCTATATCCCTCTTCATACCATTCCACCAATAGATTTCTCGTAGATCACGGTGTATCTTGGTGGCACCTAGATGGATAGAATATTGAGAACCATGAGCTTCATGCACCATCCGCTCTCTCAAATCATCGACGTCCGAAACACATAAATAGCCCTTGTATCGAAGCACACTATCTTCCCCTTGGGAAAAGACCTCTACCTTATGATGTTGAATCACTTCTTTTAACTTCACCAAAATATGGTCCCCATATTTCCTAGCCTTGACCTCAGTCACTGAAGAAGATTCTAACCCGTTCTGAACAATGACACCACTACCTGACGAGTCAACCAGGTGAACCCCTAATCAAGCAAGCCGATGCACATCCTTTACTAACTCCCTTCTTCCATCCTCCATATTAGAAACACTATACATGGACAATCTACTGAGGTCATGCACCACTACATTGGCATGTCCGGATAGTAAAGAACACTCATGACATAATCCTTGCGAAGTTCTAGCCATCTCCTTTGACACAAGTTCAAGTCCTTTTGAGTGAATACATATTGAAGACTCCTGTGATTCGTGAACACATCGACATGCACCCCATACAAGAAATGCCTCCAAATATTTAAATCAAAAACCACCGCCGCCAACTCTAGCTCATGAGTCGGGTAACTCTTCTCATGAGTCTTAAGCTTTCTAGAAGAATACGCAATGACCTTGTTGCATCAACACACATCCAAATCCAACCCAAGAAGCATCACAATGCACAATTAATTCGTCTGTACCCTCAAGTAGGGTCAACACTGGGGCTGAAGTGAGTCGAGTCTTTAACTCCTAAAAGAACTTCTCATAGGCATCCAACCACTGCAGTTTGACTTTCTTTTGGGTCAACTTAGTCAACGGTGCAGCAATGCATGAAAATCCTTCAACAAACCTCCTATAGTAGCCAGCTAAACCAAAAGCTCCTGATATCCATAGGAGTAACCGGTCTAGGCCAATTCTTCACGGCCTCTATCTTTTGCAAATTTACCTGAATACCCTCACTAGTAACCATATGACCCAATAATGCATCTGAGTTATTCAAAAATTCACACTTGCTAAGCTTAGAAAATATTTTATGGTCCTTTAGGGTTTGCAGCATAATCATCAAATGAGAAATATGCTCCTCCTCCCTATGAGAGTATATGAGAATGTCTTCTATGAAGAAAATCACGAATATGTACAAATATGGCTTGAACACCTATTCATCAAATTCATAAAAGCTATAAGGGCATTCATCAACCAAAAATACATAACGACAAACTAATAGTAACAATACCAAGTTCAAAAGGCTGTCTTCGGAATGTCACTCTCCCTAACTCTGAGCTGATGATAATTGGACTAGAGATCAATCTTGGAAAAGCATCTGGCACCCTGAAGTTGGTCAAACAAGTCATTAATTCTGGGGAGGGGATACTTGTTCTTGATTTTAACCTTGTTCAACTGTCGATAGCCAATGCACATATGAAGAAACCCATCCCTTTTTCGAACAAAGATAATTGTTGTGCCCACGTGGACTTGCTAGGTCTGATGAATCCCTTATCCAAGAGATCCTTCAACTATTCTTTCAACTTATTTAGCTCAGATGGAGCCATTTCATAAGGAAGAATAGATATAGGCTGCATATCGGGAAGAAGGTCAATACAAAAGTCAATCTCTCACTCGGGAGAGACTCCTGGTAGATCATCTGGGAAAACCTTCGAATGCTCACATACCACAGAGAGAGATTGAAGAGTCGAGATCTCGGATGTAGCATCCTTAACCCGAACAAGATGGTACGCACAACCTTTAGAGATTATCTTTTTGGCCTTATGATAGGAAACAAATGACCTACAGGCACTACCGAACTACCCTTCCATTCTAGAACTGGCTCACCTAGAAATCGGAACTCTACCATACGGGTTCTACAATTTACTGAGGCATAACATGCATGCAACAAATCCATACCAAAGATAACATCAAATCAGTCTTGTATAACTCTACTAGATCGGTTGAGGTGACTTTCTGAAGGACTGTGACAAGGCAATTTCTATATACTCGTCGAGCTATAATTGAGTCATCGTCGAGGGTAGAGACTGAGAAGGGTTCTAATAGGATTTCGAGACTAACTATGAAACTAATGGTAACATAAGGAGTCATAAATGATAAGGTAGCCCCTAGATCTAATAATGCATACATATCAAGATGAAAAACTCGTAACATACCAATCACCACATTGGGTGAAGTCTCCTACACCTGTCGTGATGAAAGTGCGTAGAATCTATTCTGACACTGACCGCTAGCTAAAATAGTAGAAGCACCCTACTGGAAAGGATGAGCTACTGAAGCTATTGAACTAGTGGTTGGGGTACAGACCCCACTTTCGCCTTGTTTCACTGAAGGGCAATCTCTGAGCCTATGTTTGGGCTTGCCACAGCCGAAATAAGCATTTGAGACAACTAAACACCACCCAAGGTAGTTCTTACCACACTTTGCATAGGCCAAAAAGGTGTTCTCTCCTGTAGTGCTCCCCTGTCTCCTCGATCCTGATGACCTACTCCTCTGATCACATCTAGGTCTGGATGGAACACTGGTCGATGACGGTGCTGGTACTGATAACCTATGCTAAATCTGAGGGCGAGGACCTCCACTAGGTCTTTCATGGGTAAACTCGGCACTGCCCGTCTTGGCCATCTTGGCCTCTCTCTCCCTCTCCTTTATTTGCATCGCTTCCATCTGTTGGGCATACAAAACCAGTTGAGAGATGTCAATGTCCTAATGTAGCATGGCGGTCCTGCAATCCTTGACCAAGGAATTCACTACTCCACTCAAAAATCTGCTCATCTGAGCCCTCTAATCGGCCTACGACTCCGGTGCATATTTGGACAATCGGGTGAACACTATAGAATACTCCTGGATGGTAATGTTGTTCTGTTTCAAATTCACAAACTTGACCACCTTGATCTCCCTCATCTCTTGGGGAAATAATTGGTCTAAGAATGCAGTGAGAAACTCATTCCAAGTAATGGAACTCGCTCTGACTCCCCGACTATCCTTCCACTGCCTATATCATATGTAAGCTACCCCTTCAACTGATAGGAGGCTAAGTCTGTGCTCTCCTCTCCCATCACACCCATAATATCTTTTAGATCTCTTGAATGAACTCATGTGCGTCCTCATCCAATCTCGACCCAAGAAACTCTGGTGGGTTCATCTTGAAGAAGTCCCGGAATCTAGCTTCCAGTGTGTTTCCATTCTGGGGAATATGAGCCACTTCTTGCTGATTAATCTGAGCGGTCAAAGCTTGTGCCAACATTTGAATAGCTGCCCTAAACTCAGTGTGGGCAACTTGCTCGGGCACGGGATCCGCTAGGGCTGGTGGGACTTGTTGATGCCCACCTCTATTGCCATCACTATGGCCATTCCCATTGTCATTACTTCTTTCGTTAACTTGGAATGGAGGCATGATTCTACAAATGCATAAAGCTAGAGCTAGTGAAATAGAGAGAGTTGAAATCATAGCATAAGATAGAATCATGAAAGAAGTGAAATTTCCTAAAAATGTATTGTAGCCACTTCTTCATAAGTGTGGCACGCTTCACACCCATAAAAGTACTCTACTAAATGTGGTTTTAAGACACCCTAGGACACTTCAAAACCTAATGCTCTGATACCATGTTTTCACGACCCGAGCTAAGACCCCGGACCGAGACATGGGACCTAGAGCCACAAATGAGCTCAAGTCAACCCATGGAATAATCAAAGCAATTCAAGAGCATAACTAAAAGAAGAGACCAACCATATAATGAATAAAGTGGAAGTGTGGAAATAAAACTCATAAGGGTACGAATAGTCAACACTCGACAAAAGCTTAATAACTATATAATCTCTGAATAAGCCTCTAATTGTCTGGCGAGCTGATGGGATAGCACCCCCAACTAGCTCTCTATGTCTAAAACTAGAAGATAAAGAAAGAAACAAGAGCTAAACTATATGTCCTCGATAGATGAGGACTCACCAAAGGTAGAGGCTGACTAGACTAGAATGGGAGCTGCTAACGGCGAGGCGGAACCTGATATCTCGGACCTGTATCATGAGATGATACAACATAGAGTATGCGGTCAGTACATGGAGTGTACTGAGTATGCGGGTTAAGTAAAAAGGACCATAAAAATACATTATAGTACATGAGAGTATAACATGTATGAAATTATGCATTTGAAAACATAACTTAAACATAAGGGCTCAAGTCTTTCCAAACTGTTCCGAAATGGTCATAATCGTAATCATAAAGAAACTTTATAAAGCTTATCTTGAGCCAAAACTTCATAATATGATCATGCATAAACATAAGGAATAATGGGAGATTCTTATAACTGAAATACTCCATATGAGCACACATAGAGCCCCACCTGTAAACCCCAAGTCAAGAGGGTGTTCGTACCTTGCCAAGGGTAGAACCATGAGAAAGGGCATGATATCACTCATGAAAGGCCCATATGAGCAAAGGGGGAAATTCTCAAGGAAGACCCAATCATGGCTACATTGGCACGTAGTTTTAAGACTCAAGGTATGCTTGGACTCTAATCTACTCGGTGTTAAATACTACTCCCAAAACATATATAGTGCTCATATAGTAGTAGGAAAAATATGCATGAGCTTCATGGGCTAGTTGAAATCATGATATTCATAAACATGCTTGAAATACGTGAACTAGACATAAAATAGGGCCCGTGATCAGCCATAATCATAATAGTAAAATCATGAGAGAAATTATACATACTTGAAAANNNNCTACTTAATTTCATAAATTCATGAGGGATACTTGTAGGAAATCATACATCATAAACTATAAATCATAAATTAGGGCTTGAGAGATTTACAACATATAAGAGGATCAAGGAAATTCATAAGAAGGAATTTTGCCCTAAAATTTCATTATCATACTTGAATCATAAGATATCATAATTTCATAAAATCTTGAAGAGATCATAAACCCTATCATGGAAATCATATTTTCATATCAAATCAGCTCTACTAATAAAGGCACCGTGAAAAAATTTCAAAATATAATATAGAATCATAATTTTCGAAATTAGGGCTTTGGGGAAATTGGGTGATCATACTTTTGATTGAAAAAGGTACATAAGGTTGGAAGGAACCCTCATTGATAGATCCACATACCTGAATTAATCAATCCCCAACAAAATTTGAAACTCCAGTTGATTATAGGAGAAACTTAAGGAAGAACCCTAGGAATTTCTTGAGAGCCTTGAGAGAATTGATTCTTCAATTGAGAGTATTAGAGGATAATGAGTTACTTAGGGTGAATAATACCCTTAATACACTCTTTTCCATGCTTAAAATGACGTAGTTTAGGATCCTAGAACTTAGGATTTACGGAAATACCCTTAATGAATATTCTAGAAAATACACCTTCCCAGTCGTCACGACCCTTACCACGAGTCATACTATAAAGTGACGACTCTTGGTCACCTCTCATCGTCACTACTAGTCGTAGGAATGGTTCTTGAAGATTATACCATGGATTCCCATGATGAGTCATTACATGTCATCACGGGTCGTGAGGTCACCCATCGCCATTTAGCCTCAACTCTCACTTTCTCTAAACTTTCCCATGGTTACAAACAACGACTCATGGTTTCCTA
Source organism: Datura stramonium (assembly GCA_018107945.1). Taxonomy (NCBI): domain Eukaryota; kingdom Viridiplantae; phylum Streptophyta; class Magnoliopsida; order Solanales; family Solanaceae; genus Datura; species Datura stramonium. The sequence continues at coordinate 75,225 of JACEIK010002200.1, read as the reverse complement.
CCATAGATCATAACACCACTCATGAAAACGCACCCGCATATAGAACTTCCAAACCACGACCCTTATCACGACCCATTGTTCCCCATAATGAATCATACTGTTAATCATGGTATCTCTTTCTTACACTGTAGGTCCCAATAATGACTCCTTTTGANAAAGCCTATTATGACCTCCTACGATTCATACCACAACTCGTTACACCAAACCTTCCCTTGCAACTATTGACCACGATACATGAAGATGAGTTGTCACATCCACCAACGCTTGGTACCATGGCTTGTTGGTCTAGAACCTGCCACTCAGCCCCTCATCACGACTCTAACCATGACCCGTCAGTCCAACCTACAACTGGTATAACAGGTCGTTCTGAGAGAAAAATGCAGATTCTTCTACTTATCTCATTTTCACATCCCGAACCTAGTCTTAGGAACTTTCGGGGTATTACAATCTGGGCACAATTAGGCATCATGGATTTGATCTGCGGTTTATAACCTACTTATAGTTCACATATACAAATCATAGAATTAATTTGTGGTTCGTAGATAGGTTCTTCTGTTGGACTAGAATAAATTAACTCTTTGGCGTTTCACTTAAGGAGGCAAGGTACGATCATAAATCAAATATGTTGTCCATAAGTCATTTCATTTGTTGATCAAAGGAAAAACCATATCTCCGAAGTCTATCTACAGTTCCCAATCATAGACCATAAACTAATTATAAGATCCGTAGATTGGATTATCTATGGATTTCACCTCTTCCTTAATCTCTTAAGTTCATCTGCAAAAGCAAAGTTGTCACGCACTAGCCTAGGTCCTAGGTTTTATACGTAAAAAAAATCTTAATATATAGCATAAAATTCAGCCCAAAATAACTAACCAAAGGAAGTCACAATAGCAACAACAACACACGGCAACATCAACAACATTTAGCCATTTTCTCAACTAGTTTTCACTAACTTTTGAGGGAGAAACAATAGAAAATTTTACCTTAGTTCTGCTGTAATTCTTCCCCTCAATATGAAGTATAATTCCATCAAAAGAAACATCCAAAAATCCTAAGGAAAACGAGCAAAACGCAACTCAAAACAGTCCATCAGCAGCTCACTTAGCTGCCAATTTCCAACTTTTCTCGTTGCAATTTGAGAGGTGTAAAAGGGGAGAAATCCTTACCTTTCCTCCTTGTTTCAATACCTACTCAAATATGGATATATAGGCAGTCCAAACAGATTTTGAAACTCATAAAAACACCTTCAAAACCTTGACAAAACGAGCTCAAAAGCAGCCCCTAGCACACTTGGCAAAGTATTCTCAACTTGTCTTGTGATTTGCTTTAACTTTGCTTGATGTTCCTCCTTGATTTTCTTCGTTCTAGCTTCTGTAAATGAGAGAGAAACGGAATCCTTAGTAATATGATCGATTTATATTAAGATAAAAATGTTTTCTGCAAGTGAAAAATCAGATTTTAAGTAAATAGGGCGGTGGAGGCGCTAGGGCGTCATGCCCACGTCACCGCTCGGGGTGCTTCGGTAAAATGTCCATAAATTCTTGCTCTAAACTACGATTAATTAGCGGTTTGATGTTCTAAAAACTAGACTCAAATACCTTTAATTTGATAGGTTGTGGAGCTTCTAATTAAATATATATTGGGAGATATGATCTTTTAAAGTTGACCCTTACTTATGAACTTCACATACTCTTTGCTTTATCATTCGTACAAATTTCCCTTGTCATCTACGACCAATATACAACCCATACTTCTCTTAACCTAGCATACAAACATCAAATAATTAGCAAAATTTTTCTGGGGTGTAATATCCTCCCCCTTTTTAGGAACATTCCTCCTCGAATTCAAATTAATTTTGCTTAATATGCATCAAAATAGATACTCAGTAACTTAGGTATCAAACACATACCTCAATATCATGTTGACATCATGAATAGTTGAGGATATTTCTTCTTCATTTTCTCCTCAACCTCCCTAGTTACTTCCTCGATGTTATTACTTCGCCACAATAATTTAATCGAGGTGACTTCTTTGATCCAAAGTTTCCTGACTTGCTGATCGAGAATAGCAACTGGGACCTCGATGTTGGTCATCTCCTTAGAAATTCGGACATCATCGACAGGCATAACATGGGTTAGGTCTCCTATACACTTCCGAAACATCGATATATGAAGAGTTCCCCCCTAATCTGGTGCCTTTTCTTAGCTCTGGTGGCAACTCCAACTCATAGGCTACTTTGCCTATCATGTGGATAACTCTGTAAGACTCAACATATCCAGGGCTCAGCTTTCCCTTTCGGCCAAATCGCATGACGCCTTTCATAGGTGAAACTTTCAGGAATACCCAATCATTAACAAGAAACGCCGGTGCTCGACAACATACATACGCATAAGACTTTTTCCTGCTTTGGGCCATCTAAAGTAGATCTCTAATAAGTTTGACCTTGTTAATAGCCCGCTAGACTAAGTCTGGCCCCAATAACTCCGCCTCACTGAGTTCAAACAAACACACTGGTGACCTGCACTTTCGCCCAAAGCTTCATATAGGGCCATCTAAATACTCGCCTGGTAGCTGTTATTATAGGAAAACTCAATCAAGGAAACATGATCATCCCAACTTCCGCCAAAATCTTGAACACAGGAACACAACATATCGTGAAGTGTCTGAATGGTGCTTTCAGGCTATCCGTCTTCCTGAGGATGAAATGCAGTACCGAGACTTACCTGAGTGCCCAGGCCTTTCTGGAAAGACTTCCAGAATTTTGCTATGAACAGAGCACCTTTGTCAGAAATTATTGATAAGGGGATGCCATGTAGACAAACTATCTCCCGTATATAAAGCCTAGCATAATACTTTGCAACATATGTAGTCCTAGTTGGCCAGAATTGAGCTTATTTAGTCAATCTATCAACTATATACCCAGACAGAATCATGCTTCCTGCTCATTTGAGGCAATTTTGTAATAAAATCCATATTAATCACCTCCCATTTCTAGGCTGGAATATCTATATCCTGCATCAGACCTCCAGGACTCTAGTGCTCAACCTTCACCTGCTGGCAATTAGGACACTAAGTAACAAGAATCGTGATGTATTTTTTCATGCCATTCAACTAATATAGCTACCTCAGGTCACAATACATCTTTGTGGCACCTGGGTGTACTAAATATCGAGATTAATGAGCTTCATTCCTAATCTATTCCCGTAGCTCACCCACATTAGGTACATATAGACGACCCTAGTATCTAAAAACTTCATCAGGTCCACAATAAAATAGGCTCTTCTTCTGCTACGGTATATTGTCAGTAAGACTAACTCTACATCATCGTATTGTCATTGCTTAACTTCCGCTACCAAGGACGATTCTGCTGTGTTTTTCACAATAACACCCCCATCTTCGGCATCCAGTAACCGAATCTGTAAGTCAACCAACTACTGTAGAGTCTTCGTCATTTAAATCCTGTCAACCTGAATATGACTCAAGCTACCCATAGACTTGCGACTTAGCGCATCAGCTAGATCATTTGCCTTGCCCAAATGATACAGAATGCTAACACCATAATCTTTCAGCAATTCTAACCACCTTCTTTGGCGTAAATTCAACTCCTATTGGAACAAGTACTGGAGGCTCTTATGATCTGTGAAGATATCAACATGTACACAATATAAAGTAGTGGTGCCAAATCATAAATGCAAATACCACTGCACACAAGTCAAGATCATGGGTAGAATAATTTTGCTCGTGCTTCCTCAACTGTCTAGAGGCATTAGCAATAACCTTACCGTGTTGCATCAGAACATAACCTAGCTCCAACTCTCGAAGCATCATAATAGACCACATAACCCTCGACACCCTATGGAAGAGTCAGGACAAGTGTTGAAGTCAGCCTATCCTTCAACTCTTGAAAACATTGCTCACATGCCTCTGTCCACCGAAACTTTGCTACTTAATGAGTCAACTTTGTCAATGGCGTAGAGATAGTAGAGAAACTTTCCACAAATTAGCGATAATAACTTGCTAACCCCAGAAAAATGTGAACCTCTGTAGGATTCAAGGTTCTGGGCCAACTCTTTACTGCCTCTATCTTCTAACTATCCACTCTTATACTTTCAGCTGTAATTAAATAAACAAGGAAAGCCAGATGTTAGCCAAAATTCACACTTAAAAAATTTAGCATACAACATGTGCTCCTAGAGAGTCTATAACACAGCTCTCAGGTGATCTACATGCTCAGCCTCTGATCGTGAATAAATCAGGATGTCATAAAAAAAGACAATCACGAATACATCAAGGAAGGGCCTAAACACCCTATTCATCAAATGCATAAAAGTTTCTGGGCATTAGTAAGCCCAAATGGCATCACCAAGAACTCATAATGGCCATATATGGTTTTGAAGGTAGTCTTAGGGATATCAACTTCCTTAACCCGTAACTGATGGTACTCGGATTTCAATCAATATCTGAGAAGCATCTGGCACCATGTAATTGATCAAACAGGTCATCAATCTTGGAAATGGGTAGTTGTTCTTAATCATAACCCTACTCAACCTCCTGTAGTCAATACACATTCTTAATGATCCATCTTTCTTTCTCACAAACAACACCGGTGCACCCCACGGTGACACACTAGGCCAGATAAAATGCTTCTCGAGAAAATTTGTCAACTTCTCCTTTAATTATTTTAGTTCTGTTGTGTCGCACCCTTCCTTGGGAGGCATGACTGGCAGCTAATGCCACACTAGGTCCTGGGTTGACGTAGCTGGGTATATGCACCTCTGGTGCCTGCTAGCAACTAAAAATCAAGAAAACAACAGTTATATCTCAGCTATAAATGCAACCTTAGCCCGATAAGGCCACATAGAAAACCTGTAAAAGAAAACAGCTAACCCAGCAAACATAACAATAAAAGGATCCTATGCGGGCCGACAAAACCACCATGTTGTCCAAGTTATAATAAAGGAAAGATAGGCAGTCATATATGCACTATAGCCGACAAGGCTACTAACTCAAAGCTATACTAGGCCCCATACGGCTAACATACAAAACATAACATACATAGGCCCCACACGGCCAACAACAAGCAACCACTGAAAACTATAGTCCACAACCTCTATGAGTGGAATAATGGTCCGGACAGGGCCCCTACCTACCAAGAAGCTATACAATAAAAAGAGCAGACCTCTCTAACTGTCAACTCTGGAGAAAAGCAGCTGATTGAACTGCTAAACCTGGCTGAAGGCTAAGAAGGTCCTGATCCACATCTATCCGCAACTGTAGGCAAGTAACAACTCCCTATAGTTAGGCGTCAGTAAAATATGTATCGAATATGTATGGTAGTAATGAAAATGATTGAATAGAGTTGATAAAAGAACTGAAACTAATCAATCCAAAGGATAAGAATTATGTTACACCCATAAATTCTCGACATGTAGATGGCCCATTCGCATGTTAGTTAGGAGTTTTGAATGCCATACATGCTAGGAAAAGGCCCGGGGAAAGACCGGATAAGTGAATCATTGAACCATCGCTGGAGGAGCCGGGGCAGAGCCCCTCCGCGATGGCAGCGTGCCACGGAGGGAGGGCCTCCGCTATGGCAGCGTGTAACGGAGGCCCTATCCAGGCTCAAGTATATAAACCCCTCCACTTCGGTTTATTTCATAAACATTATATAATTTCCAGAGAACATGAAAAAAAACAGGGAGAACGAGGATTTCTTATAATATTCGTCGGATTACGCCGTCAAACACGGTCCAAACTCAAATTAACTCCAGATACCGAGGTATAAAGAAACAAGGAGCATTACTATGGATTTAGTTTCGTGAAATTTCGGCCGGCGAATCGTCGTGCTACCGAGTTAAGTTAAGTGGAATTGCTCCAAATTAGTGTAAACATACTCCTAGTCCTAAAGTTAGTATTTCTCCCTTCTGGCTTTCGAGAAATAGCGACTTTTTGACCATTTTTTGACAAGCCAATGTTTTGACTA
>JACEIK010002200.1:35866-47712 GCA_018107945.1 Datura stramonium | reverse complement strand
TAACCATTTAACTCAACTTAGCCTCACAACTACTTCTTCGAGTGGTGATGTGACATCCCAAGTTGGTCTTTCATAACCCCCGTGTGTCAACCAAGCACGCCCGAATTCAAATTGACTTTGGGTATCAAAGTTTAAGCCCATAGGGAGCATTACTATGGAGTTATTTTCACGAAATTCACCCGACAAATCGTAACCCTGCTGAGCTAAAGTTGTCAAAATTGCTCCAAACTAATTTCTATACGATCACAGGCTTCAAGTAAGCATTTCTCGCTCTGGACTTTCGAGAAATTATGCATTTTCGACCGTGTTCCATTAAGTTGAAATATAGTTAATAGTTACATATAAAGTTATCATTTTTGCCAAATTTAGTACTGAAACTAGTTTCATTTTTCCTGTAGTACGATTTCAATTGAGAAGAGCTATTGAATATAATATGATACTCGCCAGTTAAGCAGAAATTACCAATCCAGGTATGTTAAGAAGAATCTCTTCGACAAGTTATTTTTCTTCAGTATTATAACTCAGTTTGAATTCCAGTAAGAACAGCATAAGAATATTTTTTACGATTAGCTGTTGTTATTAGCTGAGACCAGTATTCACTGTTTAGTTTGGGATTGATTATGCCCTGTATAACCCTCCATAACCAACCCCAGGGTTACTAGCTGTGTCTACGCCTGCGAGGGGCTAGATGAAGTCGCTCCAATGAGCGGTATGCCGTCCGAGAGGGTTGAAGATGCGGTTCAAGGTCCATATATAGTCTATTCCATGGATGGACTACTTTTATGCCGTATCGGCACATCCCATCGAGTTTGGTACTCGAAGTTCAGACAGCAGAAGTCCACTGGACTCAGACACAACTATAGTTCAGGGGCCGAGCGGGCTTAGTTGCAGACCTAGGGGATGGGTAGGACGACTACAATTATTAGATGATGCAGTATGACCTTGTTAGGGGTATATAGGTTGAAGTGTACCCGCCAGGGCTTATGAGGGCCCCGACTGGGTTATTCTGTGTTGATTGTACCTTATGGATTATAGGGGCCAAGTAAGGTTCTTTTTTGTATTATTTATTAGTAGATTAGATAGTAGGAAGGTAAGTATTCAGGTTATATTTCCATCTGTTTCACTTAGTTAACTTTGACTTTATTTTAAGTTTTATTCAGTCAGTTTCAGTTATTTCCTTACATTTTCGGTACATATTGTACTGACGCCCATCCTTGGGGCACTGCATTACTTGCCTATAGGTGCGGATAGACGAGGAGTTGGTCCCTATAAGCCTTTAGCCCATATTGTCAGGAAAGTCAACTTCTTTCATCCGGAGCTTGTAAATATAAGGTTTACATCTTTTGATTGTACAGTTTTGGGTAGGACGAGGCCCTATCCCAACCATAATATTACTCCTAGAGGCTTGCAGATTGTTTCTTTTTCCCTGTGGTTAGCTGTTGGTGGGGACTTGTTTAGCTGTTAGTTAGCGGCCTTGTATTCCATAGCTTAGATTAGCACTAGATTTACTCTACAGTCAAAACTAGACATCATGGTGGTCTTGTCGGCCCGCATAGGATTCCATATTTTTTCCTGTTTCTGGTTAGCTATTTTCCTTTACAGGTGGCTATAAGGCCTTGTCCACTGGAGGTTATATTTACAGCTGATATATAGCCCGTTTTTTTCTTGATTTGGGGAGTAGGCCTGCACAAGGATTGCACAGCCCTAGTTAAGTCAGTTCAGATCCTAGTAGGGCACCAAGTGCTAGTCGTGCCTCCCAAGGTTGGGCGTGACAAACCTGGTATCAGAGAAGATCGTATCCGAGGGAGTTTTCAAGCCGTGCTAAGTAGAGTCTTGTCTATGGATGTGTTGTGCACCACATTCTATAGGAAGGAGGTTGCGAGGCATGATAGGTTGGTTACTTTTATTTCCTTATCCAGTCGTGCTATAGAAATGCATAGTATAGGTTGAGTCCCTAAGCCTACCATATTCTTCCTGTCTATAGAGAAATGTTAGACCCACGACATACCACGACTGGTAGGGAGTTGGACGTTGCAGCAGGAGAGGGCACTAGCAGGATGCCTCAGTCAGAGTCAGCCCGATCTGAGGGCGACAGGGAGACATCATCTCGGTCTCCCTAGTCTCCTCTGCCATGCCAGTAGCCGTCCAGAGCGGCGGATGTGTCGGAACCACCTCTAGCAGTTTCTATTCTAATGCCCTCGGACTAGGAGGTCAGGAGTGTTGTTTTCATGATATCTCGAATGATGGTTGCGCAGCGACAACCAGTGGTGCCAGTGGTTGTTGAGTCTTCGGCAGGACCGAGTAGTTCGAGGGTCCGAGAGTTCCTTTCTTTGAGTCCCCCGCACTTCACAGGGACGGATCGGGACAAGGACCCTCAGGACTTCTTGGACTAGTTGCAGTGGATCTTCAGGGTAATGCATTCCACGCCTGCAAAGTCGGTTGAGTTGGTGGTGTTCCGGCTACGGGACATAGAAATATTATGGTATGAGAGTTGGGAGAGGTACTGAGGTAGAGATGTTCCCTCTCTGACTTGGTCCAGCTTTTCGGAATCCTTCCTGGATCATTATTTTCCACAGAAATCCGACAGTCCTGAGTTGATCAATTTTTTCACCTAGAGCAGGGCTCGATGAGTGTTCGGGAGTACGCTTTGAGATTTGACTCCTTGGCCCAATATGTACAAACTTTCATTGACACCATGCCATCCAGGGTGCATCGGTTTATTATGGGGATGCTTCTAGAGTATGTGGAGACCTGTGTTACGGCTACTCTACGAGAGGACATGGATATCGCCCGTATCCAGGAATTTGCTCAGAATATAGAAGGGATCAGGAAGCAACACCGAAGGATAGAAAGGGGAAGCCAAGAGCAGCACCGCAGGGTTAGACCTAGTGATACTCAGGTAGAGTCTCAGGGCGGACCCAGGCCATGACTGTTAGATAGACCACCCAGACCCCCACTTCCACAATTGTAGCAGGGTGGCAGACCTAGTCATCGAGGGCAGTCAGGACCCGGCGAGAGTTCACGACCATCGGGTTCACAGTAGCAGAGAGGGTCAGAGTGGAGTAGACTCACTGTGCCATCTTGCACTATATGCAATCGCTGTCATCTTGGAGCCTATAGGTATGGTTCTACGGCGTGCTATACTTGTGGACAAGAGAGTCACATGATGATAGACTGTCCAGTCAGGGGTTAGAGTGGTCAGGACTGACAGGACAGATCTTCAGCAGGGTCACATGCCCCAACATCTCCAGCCGGGCGTAGACACTCAATTTCAGCCAGCAGAGGCCGAGGTAGATCAAGGGCATCCAGCTCAGGCACCGGTTCGGATCGCACTTATTCTCTATCGGGACGACAGGAGTCAGAGTCATCACCGGATGTCGTGACAGGTATGCTGGACATTTTCTCTCATTCTGTATATGTTTTGTAGACCCAGGCTCCACTTTGTCTGATGGAACGCCATTAGTGGCCCAAAAGTTCAGTATTACGCCATAATTACTTCAGCGAACCTTTTCAGTATCTATGCCTGTTGGCGATTCTATTATATATAAACGGATCTACCGAGGCTATACAGTAGAGGTTGTGGGTCGCCAGACTTTTGCATACCTAGTGGAAATAGATATGATTGATTTTGATGCAATTATGGGTATGGATTGGCTAGCACCCTGTTATGCAAATGTAGAATGTTGGACCAAGATAGTTCTATTCCACTTTCCTGGGGAGGTGATATGAGAGTGGAAAGGAAATGCGGCTACGCCAAAAGGTAGGTTTATATCCTATCTTCGGGCAATGAAATTGATAGTAAAGGGTTGTATTTATCACATTATCAGAGTTCAGGATCTGCAAGAAGAACCCCTAACTCTTCAGTCCATCCCAGTAGTCAATGAATTTCTTGATGTCTTCTCGGATGAACTTCCTAGTAATTCCCTAGAACGGGAAATTGATTTTGCCATCGATCTACTACCAGGCACTCAACCTATATCTATCCCTCCATACCAAATGGCTCCTATCGAGATCAGAGAATTGAAAGAAAAGTTGAAAGACCTTCTAGATAAGGGCTTCATTAGGCCGAGTATATCATCATGGGGTGCGCCAGTCCTATTTTTGAGAAAGATGGATGGCTCCCTCCTCATGCGTATAGACTACCGACAGTTGAATAATGTCACTATCAAGAACAAGTATCCGCTTCCCAGAATAGATGATTTATTTGACCAGTTACAGGGGGTGAAGTACTTCTAAAAAATCAATTTGAGGTCTGGGTACCACCAGGTTCAGGTTCGGGAGAGAGATATCCCGAAAATAGCCTTCAAGACACGGTATGGCCATTTTGAATTCTTAGTCATGTCTTTCAGGATGACGAATGCTCCTGCAGTGTTTATGGATCTGATGAACAATATCTTCTGGCCGTATCTGGACTTGTTTGTGATTGTGTTTACTGATGACATCCTGGTGTATTCCCGTTAAGAAGTAGATCACCAAGAACATTTGCAAACAGTGCTCCAAATTCTCAGAGATCGTCACTTGTATGAGAAATTTTCTAAATGCGAGTTCTGGTTTAATTCAATAGCCTTTTTGGGTCATGTTGTATCAGATGCTGGTATTCAGGTGGATTCACAGAAGATTGAGGCAGTAAAGACATGGCCTAGGCCTACAACTCCAACTGAGGTACGTAGTTTCCTAGGGTTAGCTGGATATTATAGAAGGTTTGTGGAGGGGTTTTCTACCTTAGCAGCACCTCTGACCAAGTAAACTCAGAAAGCAACTAAATTTCATTGGATTGAGGCGTGTGAACAGAGTTTCCAAGAGTTGAAAAATAGATTGACATCCACACCCGTCCTAGCTTTGCTAGAAGGTTCAGAGGGTTATGTAGTATATTGTGATGCTTCAGGTATCAGATTTTGGTGTGTCTTGATGAAACACGGTAAGGTAATTGCTTATTCTTTGAGAAAACTGAGAAAACATGAAAGAACTACCCCACCCATGACCTGGAATTAGCGGCGGTGGTTCATCCCTTGAAAATATGGAGACATTACTTGTATAGGGTGCACGTGGACATCTTTACTGATCATAAGAGCCTCCATTATATCTTTATACAGAAGGAATTGAATCTACGGCAGCGTCCCTGGTTAGAATTGCTAAAGGACTACGACATGAATATTTTGAATCATTTGGGGAAAGCTAATATCATGGAAGATGCCCTTAGCCATAGATCCATGGGGAGTTTGGCTTACCTAAGGCCGGAGGAGTGGGAAATGGCTCGGGCGTTACACCGGTTAGCCAGCTTAGCCATCTAAGTAATAGATTTAGGTGACAATGAGGCAATAAATCAGGATAAAGCAGTATCATTACGGGGTGTAACAACAACATTAGGAATAGCCCATATTCTCCATTTCCTTGAACCTAGAGAAATAGAGATTAGGAAAAGAGAAGAACAACAATGCCTTGAACTTAAGTTTCATTGAATAACTTGAGATGCAGTCGCGGGAGAGTTAACTTGGAAATATTGATAAATGTTAAGTGAAAGCACTCATGAGACCTAACCCAGTGATTAAGGATAGTAATCTAAGAGGGACACATCAGTCGTTTGGATGAACATAGTTTATAGTTCTACAGGCTAAGTATTGGGATAGATCGCTTGTGTGATGTGTTGGTAATTTACCAACACATTAGGATCTTAAGCATAAACTTTAGCTTAGTTTTCAAGTCTTTTAAATTGGATTTTATGCCCTTTTTTCCTTTGGATGTGCAAGTATCTGATTTAGAGAAGGAGCATGAATTGGAGTAAAAAGGATAAGATTCATATGAAAACAAGCGCTCCATCGGAGGACACCAGCAAAATATCGGTCAACCATAGGCAACCACTGGCTTGAAAAGAAACTACAATCGGCTGCTCGCGAACAGCAACCGGCGATCTGCTGGGTCCATCGCTGACAGGTGCTGGGCTTTGTTGGACAAATGATGAAATCAATTGGTGGCTCGCGAATGGCCACTGGAAAACCACCGAAGGCATTGCCGAAAGGCCCTTTCACTCAATCATTAAGGTAAGAAATTGGCGGCTCGCGGATAGCAACTGGTGAACTGCTAGTTTATCGTAAGTGAAAGATGCCTGAAAAGGGAAAAAATATCCAGTACTGAAAAAGAGGAGAATGTTATGACCTACTTTTTTATATATTCTATAAAAAAGTACTCTGAATAGATCATTGAATATGTGTCCTCTGATGGCTTATCTTCTGCTGAAAGGACTGATTCAAGATCGTTATCCTTGACATCAGTGTACTCTTCTATCTCGGTAAGAAGCCTGATAGATCTTTTAGCTTGAGAGAAACATTGGAGGAGAGACAAAAATATTTGAATATTGCTTTTTCATCTTCATCTTCTTCAGCATGGTATAACCACCATTGTAGAAATATTTTGAGTTTGATTGTGTTTACTCCTGTGATGAAATTATTGAGTTTACTAATGAATATGCTCTTGTGTTTCTCAATTATGAGTAGTTAAATCTATAACTAGAGGTGTGTGATGATGGGTGTTAAATTTGATTGGATATTGCTAGATTTTTCTTGTTATTACTTGATTAGTGTAAATCTATTGAATTCTCTTAAAATTATAGTTGATTGCTCATAGTTGCAAATATGGGTATTATTTTCTTTCGTGATTTTAGCTTGAAAAAGAATAATTAAATAATGGGGGAGAATTTAATAGTGGATTCGGATTTGATTATATGAGGTTGGGCTAGAAATGGCCAAAACCCATGATCATAATCCCTTTAGAGATTGTTGGTTAGAAATAGCTCAGCCCCTAATTCAAACCATATTGGAATAGTTGAATTGTACCTTGAGGTTCGAAAGGACTCGAAGATAAGGAGACCAAGTGGTTGAAAAATATCGATCTTCATATTTTTTCAAGGTTATTTACACATATTAGTAATAATCTGACTGTCTAGTAATTCCCGATTTGATTGACATTCCATCAACAACATATCTCTAGCCTTTGCTCATTATTGTTTCTTAATTTTCATTATCTTGCTCTCTTGATTAACTCATTTTAGAATCTACAATATTTTTTCCTTTACTTCTATGACACCTTGAATTTTTTTGGTAATTATTTGATATTTTTATGCTAGGTTAAGGGATGTACGCGGTGTATATTGTTCGTAGATGAAAAGGGAAATGTGTACGAACGGAAAATCAAAGAGTATGTGAAGTTCATACATAAGGATCATTTTTGGATGACCATATCTCCAAACATATAATGAATTAGAAGCTGCACGATCTGTCAAATTAAAGATCTTTGAGTCTAGTTTTCAGAACATCAAACTTCTTGTCAACCGGAGTTTGGAATACGAAGTTATGGGAAATTTACTTAAGTATCCTAAGAGGTGATGCGAGCATGACGCCCTAGCCCCTCCACCGCCCTATTTACTTAAAATATGATTTTTCACATGTGGAAACCATTTTCATCTTAAATTAAATAGACCGGCTTTCTAAGGATTCCATTCTCTCTCAATTCCAACAGCTAGAACAAAGAAAATCAAGGAGGAACATCAGGAAAAGTTAAAGCAAATCACAAGACAAGTTGAGAATACTTTGCCAAGTGTGCTAGGGGCTGTTTTGGAGCTCATTTTGGCAAGGTTTTGAAGTTTTTTTTTCTGAGTTTAAAAATCTGTTTGGACTGCCTATATATCCATATTTGAGTAGGTATTGAAACCAGGAGGAAAGGTAAGGATTTCTCCCCTTTTAAACCTCTCAAATTGCAAAGCGAAAAGATGGAAATTGACAACTAAGTGAGCTGCCAATGGACTATTTGTGAGCTATGTTTAGCCCTTTTTCCTTAGGATTTTTTGCTGTTTCTTTTTCTGGAATTATACTTCATATTGAGGGAAGAATTACAGCAGAACTAAGGTAAAATTTTCTCTTGTTTCTGCCTCAAAAGTTAGTAAAAAGTAGTTGAGAAAATGGCTAAATGAGGTTGATGTTGCCGTGTGTTGTTGTTGCTATTGTGACTACCTTTGGTTAGTTATTTTTGGCTGCATTTGTGCTAAATATTAAGCTTGTTGTTTTCCTATAAAACCAATGGATTAAGGAGTTTGAAGGATAATCATTCAAATAGAAAATCAGCTAAAGAAAAGTTCATCATGGAAAGGTATGTAAGGCGCCCGTCCATCATTCTCTTAAGCATGATTTGTGCATTGTGAATTGAATGAGCAAGCAACCTCTTTACAAGTCTTGAGGCAGTATGTTAAGCTTCATTTTAGCATTCAATGTTTCATGTTTGATTGAGGATAAATGTTGAGATTATGTCTAGCCCGAGTGAGGCCTTTAAAGTGGGATATCGTGTTGATTGTTGTCATAGTTGTACATCGAGTTGGAGACCCCTCAGCATGGGCGTTGTTAGCTTGTCCTTACTGTATGTTATATATATATTGGTGATATTAAATGTGTTTAAAGTTCTAGTTGATAATTGAAATTTGTGAAAGAGCCAAGATGATGACGTGTAAACTATTTTAAGCGAAGTAAAGACATCAGAAGCTATTAAGGGTAAATGAGCTTATTGAATTAGAATTGCCTTGTTATGGTTGTCCTTTACCTTATGTATATGTTATGAAATATTCCAGGCTAAGGGGAGATTTTCTAATCCCTTTCCCTTAAGCCGGACGACAAGCTAGCGAGTCTCTGAGCTCTAATATCCCTTTGAACACGATCTATAAATCTTGTTGAAACTCTTAGGTCATCCGCATTTTCTTATAATTTATACAACTTTTGAACACATGAATTTAAGTTCTATTTTATAGATTTACATTTTATACATGCTTACTCACAATTAGATTTCAGCAACATAGTGATATGCTCCTCTCTTCTAGGAGCCATGTCCTAGTTTTTGTTATTTTGAGTTTTGTGTACATCATGAGTAGGCCAAGGCCTTGTCCCATGCATTTAAGTTTGTTTACCACGCAGAGGCTGATGTGGACTAATTTGTATAGTAGTTTTGGTTGTGTAGTCGTGTAGGTTTCCCATTGCTCTATTTTGCTTTATTATAGCCTTGTAGGCTTTTAAGGTTGCATATTCATTATTATCGAGACATTATGGGTCCAGTGTTATCTTTGTTGGTTGTGACAGGTGTCTTGGTCAGCCTTAGTTTTACATTTATATATGCTATATAGTTGACTTTTCAATCAATCATGAATCGAGTGCTAGTTGCGCCCTACCCCAGTTTTGGGGCGTGAGAGACTTGTTATCAAAGAGAAGTCATTTCTTTGAGAGACAACAAAATCCGTTTCTAGTATAGTCTTGCTTATGGCTATGTTATGCACCTTACTTATAATCAGGAGGCTACAGGACATCTAGGAATTGTTTCACTTCTTTTACTAATAGTTCATTTTTAGAGGGCGAGGTCATTAGTACTGCAATATCTAAATCGTGTTATTGTTTCAGAGTATGCCTATGAAAAGGAAGATGACTATGAGGTTGATTGGCATAACCGTTGGAGAGGGTATTAGTCGTCCTCCAGTGGATCACGGAGATATGTCAGAGCTCAGCATGAGTCTCCTACCCCAAGTGTTAAAGTTCCTCCAGCACTGGTTGGAGTAATAGAAGATAGACCTCCAGCTCCTCCTGCACTAGAAGATCCTGAGGGTAGTAGAGTGGTAGACCCTCCTGTGCATTTCGTACCTCTGGTTGTTTCGGAAGGACTGGTTCTTGAGGGAGCTGTTCAACTAATGGCTCATATAGCCGTAGATGAGGAGTGGCGATCGGAGGCGATAGAAAGACATAGAGGCCAGGAAAATAAGACTTGCAGGGCCCACGAGTTCTTGAGTTTGAGCCATTATATATTCACCAGATCAGACCCGAGCGAGGATCCTCAGGATCTTATTGATCAAACTTATTGGGTGCTGAAGGTGATGCGATCTAAAATGACTTAGGAAGTAGAACCGGTGGCCTTCAGACTACGTGATGTGGCTATATCGTGGTATGAGGCTTGGGCTCGATCTAGAGGAGCCGATGCACCGCCAGCTGAGTGGGAAGAGTTCTCTGAGGCCTGTATGTGCCACTATCTACTCGGGGAGCTTTGACAGGATTGAGATGAGAATTTTTTTACCTAGATCAGGGAAGTATAAGTATGCCTGAGTATTGTCTTCGATTTAATTCTCTTGCCAGGTATGCTCCGCACATGGTTTAGACAATGGAGGATAGAGTTCATTTGTTCGTTTAAGGATTGGGGCTTTGTATAGCTCGAGATTACTTGGGGGTATCTACTCAGGAGCACATGGACATTGCATGAATTCAGGCTTTCACCTAGAAGGCAAAGGATTTGGTTCGTCAATTACGGGATACTCGGAGACAGCAGGAGCAATGAAAGAGACCTAGGACTGTGGGTCCTTACAGAGGGTCGCAAGGTGACCCGAGGGCTCAATCTTCCAGGTAGTCAGTTAGGCCAGTAGGGAGTGCCCCACCTCAGCTTCAGGGACAGAGAAGAGACCAAGGCCAAGCTCTGTCTAACTCTCGACAACAGGAGAAGGCGGGGCAGAGGCGACCACCATTTCCTCCTTGTCCTTAGTATGGGAAATCTCATTCAGGTCAGTGCTGTCATTGGCAGAATGTATTCTATCGGTGTAGGAAGCAAAGGCACTTCCTTAGTGATGTCATTTGGGCTTACTAATTCCCTAGAAGCTTTTATGGATTTGAGGAATAGGGTGTTTAGGCCCTTCCTTGATATATTCATGATTGTATTTATCGATGAAATCCTGATTTATTCACGATCAGAGTTTGAGCATGCAGATCACATGAGAGTTGTGTTACAGACTTCTAGGAGCACAAGTTGTACGCTAAATTTTCTAAGTGTCAATTTTTTCTAAATTCCGTGGATTTCCTTGGTCATGTAATTACAACTGAAAATATAAGAGTGGATAGTTAGAAGATAGAGGCAGTAAAGAGTTGGCCCAGATCCTTTAATCCTACAGAGGTTTGTAGATTTTTGGGGTTAGCATGTTATTATCGCCAATTTGTGGAAGGTTTCTCTACTATGTCTGCGCCATTGACAAAGTTGACTCATAAAGAAGCTAAGTCTTAGTGGAGAGAGGCATGTGAGCGATTTCTTCAGGAGTTGAAGGATAGGATGACTTCAGCACCTATCCTAACTCTTCTAGAGGGTGTCGAGGGTTATGTGGTCTATTGTGATGCAATTTAAGTTGGGCTAGGTTGTGTTCTGATGCAACACGATAAGGTTATTGCTTATGCTTCTAGACAATTTAGGAATCACGAGAAAAATTATCTTACCCATGATCTTGAGTTAGCCGCATTGGTATTTACATTGAAGGTTTGGCACCACTACTTATATGGGGTACATATTGATATCTTCATAGATCATAAGAGCCTCCAGTACTTGTTTCAGCAGAAGAAGTTGAATTTGTGCCAGAGAAGGTGGTTAGAATTGCTGAAAGATTATGATGTTAGCATTCTGTATCATCCGTTAGAGGAAAATGTTGTAGCTGATGCGCTAAGTCGCAGGTCTATGGGTAGCTTGAGTCATATTTAGGTTGAAATGATTGAAATGACGAAAACTTTACAGAAGTTTTTTGACTTACAAATTTGGTTACTGGATGCCGAAGATGGGGGTGTTATTGTCCAAAACACAATAGCATCGTCCTTTGTAGCAGAAGTTAAGAAACGACAATATGATGACACAGAGTTAATCTTACTGAGAGATAATATACCGCAGTTGACGTAGCCCGCCTCGAGTTCCAATAATTTGGCGACTCTTTTTCACATCGAGCGCGTCCGCAAGTGTACGGGTCGTGCAAGTAATATAGTGGCTCTTTTTAAGAACCGGATTGTCAAACCCACAGGGACTGG
>JACEIK010002199.1:195448-220319 GCA_018107945.1 Datura stramonium | reverse complement strand
TTTCAGGTATGACCCCTACCCTCCTTATTACAGTTATGTTTAGCCCTGATTTCACTACTTCAGTCATCTTCAGTCCGGTTCCTTTACTTCAGTCATTGTCTGTTCTATTTCCTTACTTTTAGTTATTTAAAGTTACTACCTTACATATTCAGTACCTATGGTACTGACGCCCCCTTCTGGGGTGCTGCATTACTTGCCTGTACGTACAGATAGATGAGGAGCAGGTGCCTCGTAGTTTCAGTCATCCGTACAGAACCGTCAGCTCCGTTCTTCCGGAGCTGGTGTGGTAGAGGTTTACTTGTTTTGTTTGTATAGTATGGGTAGGTCGGGGCCCTGTCCTGACTATCATATTATGCCTAGAGGCTTGCAGATTGTGTTACTTCCCTGTGGTTAGATAATATCGGTCGTGTAGGGCCCATACGTGTTTTAGATTATGTATGTTGGTCGTGTGGAGCCCAGTTTAACTTTTGATTGGTGGCCTTGTCGGTCATAGTTTAGTTTAGCACTTGATTTTACTTTCCAATTATAACTAGATATCATAATGGCTTTATCGACCCGCATAGGACTCCCTATGATTGTTTGTCTCTAGTTAGCTGTATATTTTCACAGGTAGCTATAGGTATTGTCGGTCGGGGGTTGTATTTACAACCCCTATATAGCCTGTTGTTTTCTTGATTCTAGAATTAGGGTCAGCCCTACACTAGAGGTGCTTAGGCTCAGCCAGCTCAGCAGTTTAGGTCCTTGTAGGGCACCAGGTGCCAGTCATGCCTCCCAAGGTAGGGCGTGCCTACACAATCTGAAGCTTAATACATTCTTTTTGTTCGAAAAACCTCTAAACTTGATAAGTTGATGGTACAAGACCCCAACTAAGTCGAACGAGATAAAAATTGGAAATACATAGTGAAATCTGAATAAGCATGGTCCACGGGAGATGAGGACTCACCAACAAACGTAAGATGCTAACTCTGGCGGCTGGCTATGAATGGGGCTGAGTCTAACTGTTGGGTCCTGTATCATGAAACGATACGACATAGAGTATACGGTCAGTACATGGAATGTACCGAGTATGTAAGGTAAGTAAAATAGCTTAAGTAAGTAAAATCATTTAAAGATAATGCATAATGTAAAAAATAAAAATTAGGAATCTATGAGTACGACTTGCATGAATTCTTTTTGAAATCATGATCTCATCATCGCATAACATAACATGACATGATAACTGAATCGATTAACTTAAAGTTGAAATTTGATATTTATAAGTAAAACTTAACATTGAGTCAAACCTGCTTTAGAACATGTACAGATGTATAAATCTCTTGAGTAATGAATATGTATAACTGAAATCATGAGGAACAATGGGAGATTCGTCTTTTAACCTACAGACAACGATAGACCTTACATGGTCCCAACTATTACATTCAAGTGGGTAGAGCCTTCTAAAGCCTTGCCATGACTAGGGACGATACCATGATATCGATATCAATTTTGTGGGCCAATAGGTCCGGGGATATCTCACAAGGAAGGTCCCAAAGTAATAAACATATAATTATAAACCTACGTTGGTGCGTAATTTTGAGGCATACGGTGATCGACCCTTAGCCTACTCGGTGCTAGACAATACTCCCAAAAATATGCATATGCTCTACATCATTTTTCAACAAAGCTCAACATCGTTTATTAGAAGCTCAATAATCAAATATATCTCAAATATGAAATCGTGCATATGAGAATCTCTAACTCAAACCATACAACAAGCTGAAAGAGAATTGGGAGTCTTCGCACCATGTGGTAAGCTTAATTCAATAAATCATAAATCATAATTTGAACATGTTGGCATTGACCAAAGCTTTATCATGCTTGAAAAATACTCAATTCACATCGAAAACATGATTATAAAAATGGATAGCTTGAAAATATTCTTTTCATCATAATATATCATCATAATCATACATTCATCTCAAATCTCATCATTCATGAACTTCTCATCAATGGGCTTTTTAATTTCATAAAACTAGGAACATGAATTTTAATTAAAACATTATAAAACTAGTCGATGCTTCATAATTCAATGGTAGAAACATATTTAAATCATACCCATGTAAAGAGTTAGGAAATTAATGCATTGGGTTAAAACCCCATAGATTAGACATAAGAAATTCATTATTTAAAGAAGGATTGGACATGGGTGTAAAGTTCATTATTTAAAGAGGGATTGGGCATGGGTGTGAAATTCCTTGGGCATTCATAACCCTACATACCTAATGGTAGTTGATTCTTACACTTCTTTGAATGCCCAACAGGAATTAAAGAGAAATTGAAGAACACTAAACTTGATCATCCTCTCTCAACTTCTACCTTGCATGCATGAATGAATATGGCCTAAAATGAACTTAAATCATTTGAAAGTCATCATTCATAACTCAAAACAACATAGTTTAGGCCTTAGGAACTTAGGAATTACGAAAAATTCCTTAATAAATTTGCAGAAAATAACTGCCAGCTGGGCCCAATGAGGGACCTAACAACTCGTCATCATGAGCCACGACTCGTTGAGTCGTCCATCAAGTTCACTTCTTCTCAATGTCACTCCCCAGAACTAGGGTAGGGCGCAACTTGCACTTGATTCATGGTCGATCAACAAGCGACTATATAGCATCTATAAATGTAATAGTAAGGCTAACCAAGACACCTGTCACAACCAACCAAGATTAATACTGGGCCAATAATGCCTTGACAATTATAACTATGCAACCTGGAAAGCCGACAAGGCTACAATAAAGCTAATCAAAGAAAGGAAAAACCAATACGACTACACAACCAACACTACTATACAAACAAGTCCACATCAACCTCTATAGAGTAAACAAACTGAAATGCACGAGACAGGGCCCCAGCCTACCCATGCTCTACATAAAACTAAATTTAGTCCAAACAAGGACATGGCTCCCGGAAGAGAGGAGCATACCACTATTCTGTTGAAATCTGGCTCCTACTACGTCCGATGATCTGAACCTCGGCCTGTACCTGCAGCACGATTGCAAGAAGGGTCCCAAGATGAAGGGACGTCATTACGAATAAAATGTATTGGTATGTAAGTCTTAAAACCGTAAAAATGTAAGATAAAAATGATAACTCGGCCAGAAATAAGGAGTAGTAACAATCGGAAATCCTGAAAACAGAAAACTAACAATAACTCAGTATTCAAGTGTAAATGCGACCATCTAATGCACAACAAAGACTATAACTTAAATGCCAGCAGACAGTCGACCATAAAATCTATATACAATTCATACAGCCAGTATACCACACCGGGGTAAAAATAAAAATTCCTCCAGCCGGTGTACCATACCATGGTAAAATCCGTCCAGCTGGTGTACCACACTTGGGTAAAATAACAAGACCTCCAGCCGGTGTACCAAACTGGGGTAAAATCTATAAATCTTAGACAAAATCATAAATGGAGCCGATATGGATTTTACTGGACCAGCTCAATACATACAACATAGAAATGATGAATACTAAACATGTGGCCTGCATAGGCCTCCTTCGTAAGGCATAACTAGAACTCAGTACATATAACATGTAAATCTAGAAAATAGAACTTAAATGCATGTATTAAAAACTTTTATAAATCATAAGGAACTACGGATAACTTAAGAGTTTCAACTAAATTTATAGGTCATGTTCAAGGGACATTAGAGCTCCGAAAGTCGTTAGTTTGTTGTTCGGCTTAAGGGAAAGGGATTATGGAATCTCCCCGTGGCCTGACATATTTTATTACATACACATAATATAAAGGAAAGCCATAACTAGGTAATCCAAATTCGATAAGCTCGTTTATCCTTAATAGCTTGCGACGTCATTACGTGGCTTAAAATCGTTTACACGTCCTCATCATGGATCATTCACCAATTTCAGTTAGCAACCAGACTTTTAAACATATTTAACATCACACACATATATATATACATGAAATACAGTAAGGACCAGCTAACAATGCCCACGCTGAGGGGTCTCCAACTCAATGTACAACTACCACAACAATCAACACAATATCGCACTTTAGATGTCTAACTTCAGCTAGGAATAATCTTTACATTTATCCTAAATAAAACAGGGAACTTTAAAGATTAAATGAAGCTTAACATACTTCCTCAATACTTTTAAAGAGGTTGCTGGCTCATTCGATTCACAGCACACGAATTGTGCTTAAAAGAACGATAGACGGGGCGCCTTACATACCTTTCTCCGATTAACTTTTCTCTAGCTGATTTCCTATTTCAATGATCAGCCTTCAACCTCCTTAATCCAGTGGTTTTATAGGACAAAGACAGTCTTAATATATAGAAAAAAATGCATCCAAAATAACTAACCATAGGCAGTCGCAATAGCAACAACAAAACATGGCAACATCAACAACATTTAGCCATTTTCTCAACTAGTTTTTACTAACTTTTGAGGGAGAAACAAGAGGAAATTTTACCTTAGTTTTTCTGTAATTCTTACCCTAAATATGAAATATAATTAAAGCAAAATAAACTGCCAAAAAGCCTAAGGAAACCGAGCAAAACTCAGCTCACAAACAGTCCATCTGCAGCTCACTTAGCTGCCAATTGCCAGATTTTTGCGTTGCAACTTGAGAGGTTTGAAAGGGGCGAAACCCTTACCTTTTATACTAATTTCAACACCTAATCAAATATGGATATATAGGAACTCCAAATAGATTTTTAAACGCATAAAAACTCCTTCAAAACCTTTCGAAAACGAGATCCAAAATAACCCCTGACACACTTTGCAAAGTAATCTCAACTTATCTTGTCATTTTTTTGAACTTTGCTTGATGTTCCTCCCTGATTTTCTTTTTCGAGAGAAATGTAATCCTTAGCAAGAAGGTCGATTTAGATTTATCTGAAAAAATTTTCTACAAGTGAAAAATCATATTTTAAGTAAATAGGGGGTGGAGGCGCTAGGGCGTCATGCTCGCGTCACCACTCGCTATGCTTCGATAAAATGCCTATAACTTCATACTCCAAACTCCGGTTGACAAGAGGTTTGATGTTTTGAAAACTAGACTCAAAAACCTTTAATTTGATATATCGTGGGACTTCAAATTCATTATATATTTGGATATATGATAATTTAAATTTGACTCTTACTTATGAACAACACATACTCTTTGGTTTTTTGATCGTCCACATTTCTCTTGTCATCTACGACCAATATAAAAACCATAATTATTTTTAAACTAGCATAAAAAACATCAAATAATCACCAAAAATTTTCAGGGATGTTATATTCTCCCCCCACCCAAGAACATTTGTCCCCGAATGGAAATTAATTTCACTTAATATGCTTCAAAATAGATACTCAGTAACTTAAGTATCAAACACATACCTTAACATCACGTCGATATCATAAATAGGTGAGTATATTTATTCTTCCTTTCCTCCTCAGCCTCGAAAGTCACTTCCTCGATGTTATTACTTCCCCATAATACATTAACTGAGGCGACTTCTTTGGTTCGAAGTTTCCTGACTTGCCGGTCAAGAAAAGCAACTGGAACCTCGGTGTAGGTCATCTCCTCAGAAATTCGGACATCATTGATAGGCATAACACGTGTTGGGTCTCCTATACACTTCTGCAACATCGATACATGAAATACTGGGTGGACTGGAGCTAACTCTTGTGGAAACTCCAACTCATATGCCACTTTTCCTATCCTGCGGATAACTTTGTAGGGCCCAACATATCTAGGATTCAGCTTGGCTTTTCGGCTAAATCGCATAACGCCTTTCATAGGTGAGACTTTTAGGAAGACCCAATCATTAACGGCAAACTCTAGTGCTCGACGATGTACATCTGCATAAGACTTCTGCCTGCTCTGGGCTGTCTGAAGTTGATCTCTAATAAGTTTTACCTTGTCTATAGCTTGCTGCACTAAGTCTGGCCCCAATAACTCTGCCTCACTTAGTTAAAACTAGCCCACTGCTGACCGGCATTTTCGCCCATATAAAACTTCATATGGAGCCATCTGAATACTAACCTGGTACCTGTTATTATAGGAGAACTCAATCAAGGAAACATGATCATCCCAATTTCCGCCAAAATGTAAAACACAAGCACGTAACATATCTTCAAGCATTTGAATGGTGTGTTCAGCCTGTCCGTCTGTCTGAGGATGAAAAGAAGTACTGAGGCTTACCTGAGTGCCCAAGCCTTTCTAAAATTACTTGCAGAAGTTATTTGTGAATTGACCACCTCTGTCAAAAATAATGGACAAGGGGACGCCATGTAGGGGAACAATCTCTCATATATAAAGCCTAGCATAATCTTCCGCAATGTATGTGGTCTTAACTGGAAAGAAGTGAGCTAATTTAGTTAATCTATCAACTATTTCCCTGATAGAATCATGCTTCCTGCTCGTTCTAGGCAATCCTGTAATAAAATCCATATTTATCACCTCCTACTTCCTAGCTGGAATTTCTATATCCTGCACCAAACCTCCAGTCCTCTGGTGCTCAACCTTCACTTGTTGGCAATTGGGACACTGAGTCATAAGACTGGTGATGTCCTTTTTCATGCCCTTCCACCAATATAGTGGCGTCAGGTCACGATACATCTTTGTGGAACCTGGGTGTACTGAATATCGAGAATAATGAGCTTCATTCATAATTTGTTCTCATAGTTCACCCACATTAGGTACACAAAGACGGCCCTGGTATCTAAGAACTCCATCGGGTCCACAATCAAATAGGCTCTACTTCTATTGTGGTATACTGTCTCTCAGTAAGACTAACTCTGCATTATCATATTGTTGTTGCTTAACTTCCGCTACCAAGGACCATTTTGTTGTGTTTTTGACAATAACACCCCATATTCGGCATCCAATAACCGAATCTGTAAGTCAGCCAATTGCCGTAGCGACTTCATCATTTCAATCTTGTCAACCTAAATATGACTCAAGCTACCCATAGGCTTGTGACTTAGCGCATCAGCTACAACATTTTCCTTTCTCGAACGATACAAAATGCTAACATCATAATCTTTTGGCAATTCTAACCACCTTCTTTGTCCTTGAAACTGAGGTGGGGCACTCCCTATTGGCCTAACTGACTGCCTGGATTACTGAGCCCCTGGGTCACCTTGTGGCCTTCTGTAAGTACCCACAGTCCTAACTCTCTTTCGTTGCTCCTGCTGTCTCCGAGAATCCTGTAATTGATGAACCAAATCCTCTGCCCTCTGGGCAAAAGCCTGAATTCGTAAAAATGTCCATGTGCTCCAGAGTAGATACCCCCAAAAAATCTCGAGTTATATGAATCCCCAACCTTTATATGATCCGATGAACTCTATCCTCCATCGTCTGAATCATGTGAGGAGCATACCTGGCAAGAGCATTAAACCGAAGACAATACTCACGCACACTCATACTTCCTTGCTCTAGGTGCAAAAACTTCTCAACTCGAGCCTGTCGAAGCTCCCGGGGAAGATAGTGGTGCATAAAGGCCTCGGAGAACTCTTCCCACTCAACTGTTGGTGCATCGGGTCCTCTGGATCGAGCCCAAGCCTAATACCACAATATGGCCACATCACATAGCCTGAAGGCCACCAACTCTACTTCCTCAATCGTTGTAGCTCGCATCACCTTTAACACCCTATAAGTCTAATCGATAATGTCCTGAGGATCCTCACTCGGGTCTGATCCGGTGAATATAGGAGTGCTCAAACTCAAGAACTCGCGGGCCTTGGAACTCTTAGTTGTCTGACCTCTATGTCTCTCCATCGCCTCCAATCGTCGCTCTTGATATGAGGCTATACGAGCCATCGATTTAATAACTTCCTATATACTCTGTCCTTCCGGAACAATTAGAGGTACCATAGGCGTGGGAGGGTCTGCCACTCTACTACCCTCAAGTACTGCTGGTGTGAGAGGAACTGTAATACTTGGGGCAGGAGATTCACTCTTGTAGCCTCCTTATTATAAGTATGGTGCACAACATACCCATAAGCAAGACTCTACTAGACACGGCTTCGTGGACTCCCTAGTACATGACTTTTCTCTGATACCAAGTCTGTCACTCCCCAGAACTAGGGTAGGGCGCAACTGGCACTCGATTCATGGTCGATCGAGAAACTGACTATATAGCATCTATAAATGTAACACTAAGGCTGACCAAGCCACCTGTCACAACCAACCAAGATAAATACTCGGCCAATAATACCTTGAAATTATAAATATGCAACCTGCAAAGCAAACAAGGCTAAAATAAAGCTAAGCAAAGCAATGAAAAACCAATATCACCACACAACCCACACTACTATACATACTAGTCCACATCAGCCTCTACAGAGTAAACAAACTAAAATGCACGGGACAGGCCCCGGCCTACCCATACTATACACAAAACTAAATTTAGTCCAAACGAGGACATGGCTCCTGGAAGAGAGGAGCATACCACTATTCTGCTGAAATCTGGCTCCTACTACGTCCGATGATCTAAACCTCGGCCTGTACCTACAGCACGATTGTAGGAAGGGTCCCGAGATGAAGGGACGTCAGTACGAATAAATGTATTGGTATGTAAGTCATAAAATTGTAAACATGTAAAATAAAAATGATAACTAGGCCAGGAATAAGGAGTAGTAACAATCTGGAATCCAGAAAACAGAAACCTGGCAATAACTCATTATTGAAGTGTAAATGCAACCATCTAATCCACAACAAACACTATAACTGAAATGCCAGCAGATAGGCAACCATAAAATCTATATACAATTCGTCCAGCCAGTGTACCACACCGGGATAAAAATAAATATGCCTCTAGCCCGTGTACCATACCGAGGTAAAATCTGTCCAGCTGGTGTACCACACTTGGGTAAAATAACAAGACCTCCAGTTGGTGTACCACACCGATAAAAAATTAATAAATCTTAGAAAAAATGATAAATGGATCCGATGTGGATTATACTGGACCAGCTCAATACGTACAGCATAGAAATGACGAATACAAAACATGTGGCCTGCATAGGCCTCCTTCGTAATGCATAACTGAAACTGAGTTCATATAACATGTAAATCTAGAAAATAGAACTTAAATGCATGTATTCAAAACTTGTATAAATCATAAGGAACTACGGATAAACTAAGAGTTCCAACAAAATTTATAGATCATGTTCAAGGGACATTAGAGCTTAGAAATTCGCTAGCTAGTTGTTCGGCTTAAGGAAAAGGGATTATAAAATCTCCCCTTTGCCTTAAATATTTAATAACATACACATAAGATAAAGTACAACCATAACCAGGTAATCCTAATTCGATAAGCTCGTTTACCCATAATAGCTTGCGACGTCTTTACGTGGCTTAAAATCGTTTACATGTCCTCATCTTGGCCTTTTCACCAACTTCAGTTAGCAACCAGACCTTTAAACACAATTAACATCACATATATATACACATGACATACAGTAAGGACAAGCTAACAATGCCCACGCTGAGGGGTCTCCAACACAATGTACAACTACGACAACAATCAACACAGTATCACACTTTAGATGTCTCACTTCTGCTAGGAATAATCTTAACATTTATCCTCAATAAAACATGGAACTTTAAAGCTTAAATGAATCTTAACATAATTCCTAAAGACTTTTAAAGAGGTTGCTGGCTCATTCAATTCACAACACACAAATCATGCTTTAATGAACGATAGACGGGGCGCCTTACATACCTTTCTCAGATGAACTTTTCTCTAGATGATTTCCTATTTCAATGATCATCCTTCAACCTCCTTAATCCAGTGGTTTTACAGGAAAAAGACAAGCTTAATATATAGAAAAAAGTGCAGCCAAAATAACTAACCCTAGGCAGTCGCAATAGCAACAACAACACACGACAACATCAACAACATTTAGCCATTTTCTCAACTAGTTTTCACTAACTTTTGAGAGAGAAACAAGAGGAAATTTTACCTTAGAGTTTCTCTAATTATTCCCCTCAATATGAACTATAATTCCAGAAAAAGAATAGCCAAAAAGCCTAAGGAAAACGAGCAAAACTCAGCTCAAAAACAGTCCATCGGCAGCTCACTTAGCTGCCAATTTCCAGATTTTTGCTTTTCAATTTGAGAGGTTTATAATTTATTTTTAAACCTAGGCAGTCAAAATTAAAATCCTACAAAACCTTGCCAAAACGAGCTCCAAAACAGCCGCTAACACACTTGGCAAAGTAATCTCAACTTATCTTGTGATTTTCTTGAACATTGCTTGATGTTCCTCCTTGATTTTCTTTGTCCTAGCTGCTGGAATTGAGAGAGAAATATAATCTTAGGAAGCTAGTCGATTTAGATTTATCTGAAAATGTTTTCTACAAGTGAATAATCAGATTTTAAGTAAATAGGGTGGTGGAGGCGCTAGGGCGTCATGCCAGCGTCACTACTAGCGATGCTTCAGTAAAATGCCCATAACATCTTACTCTGAACTCCGATTGACAAGCGGTTTGATGTTCTGAAAAGTAGACTCAAAGACCTTTAATTTGATAAATTATGGGGCTTCTAAATCATTATATATTTGGAGATATTAACATTTAAATTTTACCCTTACTTATGAACTTCACATACTCTTTGGTTTTTTGATCGTACACATTTCCATTGTCATCTACGTCCAATTTACAATCTGTACTTTCTTTAACCAACCATAAAAAATGACAAATAATCACCAAAATTTTCTGGGGTGTTATACTCAAGTCTTCTAGGCTCGTAATGAGAGACTTAACGACTCGTTACCTAGTGACCACGACTCGTGGTCACCACTCGTCAAGTACACTGCCATGATTTTCAAATAACTTTCATCAGCTAACCATGACTCATCCCACGACTCATGGTGACTGACACTGACTTGTGGGGTCCTTCCATTAGGTACATTGCCTCTTTCTTTCGTTCTTCTCACCCACCACTGCCCACGACTAACCAATCGAGTCGTGGAGCCTGATGACGACTTGTGGTCATGCCCGTGGGGGATTAACTTCCCATATTTTAGATTAAACACTTGGGCCTCACCATGAGTAACATCACGACTCGTAGCTTCTCCAATGGGTCACCTCATGACCCGTTCTGTGCTTGATGCTAGTTTTTAAAGTTTTTCTCCATTTCAACTCCCGGGTCTGATCTTTGGGCTTTCGAGGTATAAAAACCACAAGTTGTTAGTTGAGTCGTGGAAAGGAGGGAAGACTTTGTCGGATTTCTTGGTTTGGGGGTTGACTATGGGTGAGGCCATGAGTCGTGGTCTGCACCACGAGTTTTTATGTTAGTCGTGGTCAGGAGTTTGATTCGAAGGTTGTAAGTTTTGTAGTGCTCCTAATGACTTGTCACCACGAGTCATGGGGCACACCCCAAATCGTGTTGCCCCTCGTGGTGAACAGTGATGAAGAACTTCCAGTGATGGCAACGAGTTTAGACCATAAGTCGTGGTTGGTGATGACGGGTAGTCAAGTCCCTCATTTGGACCGGTAGTGGGGATTTTCCTGCAAACTTACTATGGGCTTTTCTGTAATTCCTATGTTCTTAAGCCCTAAACTATGTCATTTTAAGGCCAGTTAGGATTGTTTTAAGAGGGTTTAGCTCATTCTAAATCACTCCTCTCAATGCATGCAAGACTAGAGTGTTCCTAAGGTTTATCAAGGCTAAAATCCATCAATTCTCCTTCATCATTCAACGAAGTGTGTAAAATCAACTTACCCAGGTATGTAGGCTATGAATGAGAGTTCCTTTCACTGTCATGCTCAAAATTCTTCTTCATTCGATGAATATCACTTCTAGATTTAAGTTTCATGATCTTATGGGGTTTATCCCTATTCTTGTGAAATCCTCTATGATCTATCTATGGTTTAATTCCCTTCATGTATAAAATCTTGTTTAATGATCTATTTCCAGGTTTTATAACTATTTTTGATTATTAATCTATAGTTTCAAAGTTTATTTGAGTTATTCCCAATTATGCATGCTTCATGAAAAGTCAAGTTATTATTCTGTTGTGATTTTGATCTTATCCAATATAAACTATGATTTAAGATTTATGTTAAGAATTCTCTTCAAGCATTCGTCATGGATTTATAAATATCAAGTATATACATGTTTTACAAGTATGCATGGATTTCATGATTTATGAATTTATGACTCTTGGCCAACTCATGGGACCTTATTCTTGGAAAATCATGTTTTCCAAGTATAATTAAGTATATTATGATGTAATTGGCCATGAACTTTATGAATGATTTATGATTATGATATGATCCTCATGTGTATGTTTTTTAGAGTAGTGTCTAGCACTGAGTAGACCCGGTGTTAAGGTAAACCTCGTGGTCTCAGAACTATGTGCCAC
Source organism: Datura stramonium (assembly GCA_018107945.1). Lineage (NCBI taxonomy): Eukaryota > Viridiplantae > Streptophyta > Magnoliopsida > Solanales > Solanaceae > Datura > Datura stramonium. The sequence continues at coordinate 207,947 of JACEIK010002199.1, read as the reverse complement.
CGTAGGTATATACATTAATTATTGGATCCCTGTTATATCACCACACTGCACGTCCCTTGCCTGGCAATCCTAGGACGGATCCGCCCACTTGAGAAAGATAGTTGGTGTGTCATGATGGTGTCAGTTATGATGAGCCCTCCCATTGTTCCTCATGATTTATGTATTTTCATGTTATGTTACTTTGGCAAAAGTTATCTATTATAAAGTTTTCTCTTATGATTATGATTATGACTGGTTTAAAAATGGTTTTAAAAGCTTGATCCCTTAAGTTTACATTATGACATTTACTTTATGATCATGTTGTCTTACTCTTATGAACTCTTACGTATTTTAAATGTCTGTTTTACTTATCTTGCATATTCAGTACATGGAATGTACTGATCGCATACGTTATGTTGTATCATTTCATGATACAAGATTTGACATTCAGGTCCAGCCCCACCATTAGATGATTCTCAGAGTTAGCTTCCCTCGGCCGGTGTTGGTGAGTCCTCATCCATTGAGGACATTCAATAATCTGTAGTTATGTTCTTTCAGTTACAGACTTTTGTCGAGCTAGTTGGGGATACTGTCCCATTTTCTCATCAGTTATGTTAGAGGCTATTTAGACATTATGTAGAAATCCATTTGTCATTGTTGACCCGGTATTAGCTTGATATGTGTGCAAACTTCTGCTATTAATATGTTAAACTTCTACATCATTATGTTGAGTTTAGATGTTATGTTCATGCCATGGGTTGACTTGGAGCCTCTCGAGGTTTTTTGTCCCGTGTCTCGATCCACGTCTATGTTCGGGTCATGACAAAAAGTATGATGCGGACATTGTTAGTAAACAAACCAACTAGTTTGGGATCGATCCCACGGGAAATATGGTCAAAATATAGAATAACGCTAGTATTTATGCTTTTAGTTAAGTTACTTCCTAATAGTGGTGGGGTTTAAAGAAATAATCAAATAACAAAGTGGTATATTGTTGTTGTGATAATGTTTATGTAATTAACTATGGAAGTGTTACCCATGGATTCATAACAACTTCATGTTATACTCCGGGAACCCAAAGATCAGACCCGGGAGTTGAAACGGGAAAAAGTAGAAATTGTTGTTGCAGCCTCAGAACGAGTCATCTCACGACTTGGGAGTACAGCCCATGAGTCGTCAAGTGACTCATGGGGAAGGCCTGGGTTTTTAGAAGAAGTCCTAGAAGAGTTGAGACCCCACGAGCAAGACCACAACTCGTGGACAGGACCCACGAGTCGTTGGGTCAGTCATGGGGAGGGAAGATAAATGGAGAAAGTGAAGTTAGGCAGTGTACTAACGAGTGGTGACCACGACCCTAATGAGACGTGAAGTGACCCATTACGAGCCCAGGAGAAGAAATAAGGCAGTGCACTTGATGATCGGTATAACGAGTCGTGCCCTCTAGCAATGAGTCATCAGGTCGTCCGTTAGGACCACCTGGCAGTTCTTTTCTGCAAAATTAATAAGGGCCTTTTCATAATTTCTAAGTTCCTAAAGCCTAAACTACGTCATTTTAGCCTATGAAAGGTGGGTTTTAGAAGGGGAAAATATCTGAAAGTCTTCTTTCATGTATGCAAGAGAATATATAAGAGTGATAGAGAGGTGATCAATGGGTGATTCAAGGTTTTCTTCTTCAACTTCTTTCAATTCCTTTTTGGACATTAAAGGGAGAGTAAGATGTAGTCGCCTTCTGGTATTTAGGGTTATGAATGGGTGGTTTCTTCCACACACATGCCCAATCCCTCTCTAAAAAGTATGAAATTCTATGCTTTATCTATTGGGGTTTTACCCAAATGCATGAATTATCTGTTTCTATGCATTGGTATGAATTGATTATTATTTTATTATCGAATTGTGAAGCATGGGAAAATTTTATAATTATTTCTATTGAAATTATGTTCCTAGCCTTATAAATGTTGAAGCCCGTTGATGAGATGATCATGAAAATTGACATTTGTGAAGTATATGTGATAAGGATGAGATCTTATGATGAAAAGCATGATTTGAAGCTACCCATGTTTATAATTATGTTTTTTATGAGAATTGAGTATTTTTAAGTATGATAAAGCTTTGGGAAATGCCCATACGTTAAGTTTAAATGATGATTTTCCCGAACTAATCTTACCACATTTCTTTGGAGCGAAGAATCCCAAAGGAATATTCTAGCTTGTGGTATGTTTTGAGTTAAGTCGTCCTATACATAGCCTACCACATGGTTTTGGAGCAAAGTCTCCCAAGTATGTTTTCAGCTTGTGGTATGATTTGAATTAAAGCTTCTCATATGCATGATTTTGTATTTGAGATGTTTTTGATTATTGAGCTTTATCAATAGACAATGTTGAGCTTCGTAATATAAGATGTAGAGCATATGCATATTTTTTGGAGTATTGTCTATGACCGAGTAGGCTATGGGTTGATCACCCTATGCATCAGAGCTACGCGCCAATGTGGGTTGATACTATTATATGATTTGGGACCTCCCTTGTGAGCTTCTCTTGGCCGAATGGGCCTTCCACTTGATATCGATATCATGATAGCGTCCTCAACCCTGGCAAGGTTTTTGATGGATCTGCCCACTTGAGGTAATAGTCGGGACCATGTAAGCTTTATCATGGTATGTCATTTAAAAGACGAGTCTCCTATTGTTCCTCATAATTTCTGATATGCATATCCATTACTTATGAGTTTTATGTTAATGCATGTTCTAAAGCAAGTTTGAATCAATGTTCATCTTTTAATTATAAATTTCAAAATTTATCTTTGAGTTAATCGATTCAGTTATGATGTTATGAAACATGTTATATTATGTTATGAAAAGGTCATGATTTCAGAAAGAATGCATGAAAGTCCTACTCTCAGTTTTATAATGTTATGTTTTATTTAAGGCATTTTCTTTAAATGATTTTACTTACATTAGTGGTTTTACTTACATTGTATACTCGATACATTCCACGTATTGACTGCATACTTCTATGTTGTATCGTTTCATGATACAGGACCTGGCTCTCAGCTTCAGGCCGCTCTTAGGTAGCTTATCACATTTAGCATGTACTTGTTGGTGAGTTTTCATCTTATGAGGACTAGACTATCCATCTTTTCTTTATGTATTTCAGTTTAAGCTTGTCGAGGTAGTTGCGGTCTTGTCCCATCAACTCGTCATGATTAGAGGCTATTCATACATATGTATGTATCAGCTTTAGATTTTATATTCTGATGTTATATTTAAGTTAGAATTCCTCTATGATTGTATTGATGGTTATTTAGTTCTTGATTGAGTTAGATGTATGTTTATTCCATGGGTCGATTTGGGGTCTCTCGGGGCTCCTTGTCCCGTATCGCGATTCGGGCCTACGTTCGGGTCATTACAAACTTTGTATTAGAGTAATAAGTTTTGAAGTGTCCTAGTATGTCTAAAAGCCGCGTTAAGTAGAGTCTTTTTCATGGGTGTGAAGCGTGCCACACCTATGATGAAGAGGCTAGGAGACGTCTAGGAAATGTTCCCTTATTTCATCATCTACGTCATGCGTTGAAAAGTCTTTCTATCCTTATAATTCATGATATTGGTAATTGCAGAATCATGGCTCATCGCAGAATTAATTAAAGGAGGAATATAGATGGTGAAGGCCACAAGTTCAGGAGCCCCAAGAACCAGAGCCCACAGACCATGCTGAGTTCAGGGCCACTATTCAGATGCTTGCGCAGGCCATGACCACTCAGGTCAATCAGCTGGTCGTTGTGCATGTTCCACAAAATGGCAATGCAGCAGCGACTCGTGTCAGAGACTTCTTGAGGATGAACCCGCCAGAGTTCCTTGGGTCCAAGGTAGATGAGGAGGACCCACATGAGTTCGTAGATGAGATTGTGAAGATCACCTAAGTCATGGGGGTGAATGGGATTGAGTGCACCGAGTTGGTCTCTTATTAGTTAAAAGGGGTCACATATATATTGTTTAACCAGTGGAAGGATAGAAAGGTCACTGGAGCAGGTTCGGCAACTTAGGAAGAGTTCCATGTTGCATTTCTAGCCCGGATCTTCCCTCGGGAGATGTGGGGATGAAGACGATTGAGTTCATGAATTTGAAGCAAGGGAGAATGGCCATACAAGAGTATGCTCTTGAGTTTACTTGCCTATTGAAATATTCCCCAGAGTTTGTAGCCGATCAGAGGATGCGAGTGAGTAGATTCGTCCATGGAGTAGTGGGCTACTTGGACAAGGATTGTAGGACCGCTATACTCCATCAAGACATGGATTTCCCACGAATAGTGTTGTATTCCCAATAGATGGCAAGGGAGAGGGAGGCCAAGAAGGATAGGACCGAGGATCATAGATTCTCTCAGCAGAGGTCTATAGGTGGGCACCGGCAATAGACCCACCAGAGATCATTAGCCCCAACATCTTCGGCATTGAATGTTCCATCAAGGCCCAGGCATGATCACAGAGGACGGGCATAAGGATTGAGGGTTCATAGTAGTAGAACCGCAGATTCTAACATTCTTACCTTGTTGTAGATGTGGTTGAGGACACACAGACCAGTGTTTGACAGGTTCATGTGCTTTCTTCAGGTGTGGGCATCCTGGACACATGATTCAAGATTGTCCAATTTAGTGATAGGATCAAGTTGGGGGTCGAGGCCCGGCTTCTACCTCAGCAGTCCCTCCCTCACACTCAAGACATCAGGGGACATTTACTAGCACAGTTGGTGGTCAGCGCGAGAATAGATTCTATACTTTAGCATCCCATCAGGAGCAGGAGGTCTCCCTGGATGTGGTCACGGGTATGTTGCGAGTTTTTCATATTGATGTTTATGCTTTTCTAGATCCAAGGGCTACCTTGTCTTTTGTGACACCTTATGTGGCCAGTACCTTCAGAGTCAGTCCCGAAGTCATGTTAGAACTCTTCTTAGTTTCCACTCCAGTAGGTGATTCAGTTATAGCTAGATGGGTATATAGAGGTTTCCCAGTCTCAGTCCTTCATAAGGTAACATCAGCAGATTTTATAGAGTTATCCATGACCGGTTTTGATTTTATTCTCAGCATAGATTGGCTATTTGCATGCTATGCTTCAGTAAATTGTAGTTACCGGGAAATAGAGTTCATATATCCAGGTGAGACAGTCTTTGAATGAAAGGGTAGTTCATTTGTGCCTATAAGTCGTTTCATTTCCTACCTTAAGGCTAGAAAGATGATTTCTAAGGGTTGCATGTACCATCTTGTTAGGGTTAAGGATGTCGAGTCTGAGACGTTGACAATCCAGTCAGTTCCAGTAGTACGTGAGTATATAGAGGTCTTTCCTAATGATTTTCCAGGTAAGCCTCTTGAGCGGGAGATTGATTTCAGTATTGACCTTCTTCCCGACACGCACCCTATATCTATTCCTCCCTATGAGATGGCTCCAATCGAGCTAAAAGATTTAAAAGAGCAGTTGAAGGAATTGTTAGATAATGGTTTCATTAAACCAAGCAAGTCTCCATAGGGTGCACCAGTTCTCTTTGTTAGAAAGAAGGATGGTTCTCTTCGCATGTGTATTGACTATCAACAATTGAAAAAAGTCACCATCAAGAATAGGTACCCTTTACTCAGGATCGATGATTTGTTTGACCAACTTTAGGGTGCCAAGTGTTTCTCAAAAAGATAGATCTTAGGTCCGGGTATCATAAGCTCAGAGCTCGGGAGAGTGATATCCCGAAGACAGTCTTCAGGACGCAGTATGGCCATTATGAGTTTGTAGTTATGTCTTTTGGACTAACGAATGCTCCTGTAGCTTTCATGGACTTGATGAACAAGGTGTTCAAGCAATATCTGGACATGATTGTGATTGTGTTCATCGATGACATCCTTATATACTCTAAGAGCGAGGAGGAGCATGCCGCTAACTTGAGAATAGTACTTCAGACTCTCAAGGATCACAAGTTGTATGCCAAGTCTAGCAAGTGTGAGTTTTAATTGGACTCCATAGAATTTTTGGGTCATGTGGTGTCGAGTGAGGGCATAACGGTAGATTCTCAGAAAATCGAAGCGGTGTAGAGTTGGCCTAGACCGGTGAATCCTTTGGATATTTTGAGTTTCTTGGGCCTATAAGGATATTAGCGGAGATTTTTTGAGGGTTTTTCATAAATTGGAGCAGCATTGACCAAGTTGACTAAGAAGAAGATGAAATTCCAATAGTCGGGGGCATGCGAGAAGAGTTTCCAAGAGTTGAAGACTTGACTCACTTCAGCACCAGTGTTGACCCTACCCGAGGGTACTAATGGATTCGTGGTGTATTGCGATACATCAAGGATCGGACTTGGGTGTGTGTTGATGTAGCATGGGAAAGTGATAGCATGTGCCTCAAAATAGTTGAAAGTCAATGAGAAGAATTACCTGACTCATGACCTTGAATTGGCCGCGGTGCTATTCGCCTTGAAGATATGGTGGCATTATTTGTATGGGTCCACGTGGATTTATTTATGGATCACAAGAGTTTACAATATGTATTCACGCAGATGGATATCAATCTTCGGCAAAGGAGGTGGTTGGAGCTACTCAAGGACTATGATAAGAGTGTCCTTTACCATCCAAGAAAGGCTAATGTGGTAGCTGACACACATAGTAGGCTATCTATAGAGAGTGTGCCCCATGTGGATGGAGGAAAGAAGGAGTTGGTGAAATATGTACATCAACTTGCAAGGTTGGGAGTTAGGTTGGTCAAGTCGACCGCTAGCGGTGTTGTTGTTCAGAATGGATCAGAATCATCCTTGGTGACAGATGTGAACGCTAGACAAGATGAGGATCTGATTTTGGTAAAGCATAAGGAAGCCATTTGAAGTCAGAAGGTGGAGGTATTCTCCTAAGGAGGAGATGATGTGTTGCGGTACCAGGGTCGCCTATGTGTTCCGGATGTTGATGATTTGAGAAGTCAGATGTTGCATGAGGCTAATGGATTCAGGTATTCTATCCATCCGGGTGCCACCAATATGTATCAAAATTTGCGGGAAATATATTGGTGGAATGGCATGAAGAAGGATATTGCAGAATTCATAGCCAAGTGCCTGAACTATCAGCAAGTAAAGGTTGAGCATCAAAGGTCGGGAGGATTACTTCAGGATCTCAACATTCCTACTTATAATTGGAAAGAAATTAATATGGATTTCATCATAGGCCTGCCTCGTACTCGTTGACACTACGATTCTATTTGGGTGGTGGTAGAAAGGTTGACCAAGGCTGTACATTTCCTACCGATGAAAACCATGGACTCAGCAGAGGATTATGCCAAACTGTATATCCGAGATTTTGTTCGGCTACATGGAGTGCCCTTGTCCATTATTTCGGATTGAGGTACTCAGTTTACCTCCTTGTTTTTCTGGTCTTTTCTTAAGGGGCTTGGGACTCAGGTTAAGCTCAGCACAACCTTTCATCCGCAAAGGGATGGCCAAGTGGAATGAACAACGTAGACTCTCAAGGACATGTTGAGAGTCTGTGTGATGGACTTCAAAGGTAGTTGGGAGGATCACTTGCCCATGGTCGAGTTTTCTTACAATAATAGCTATTACTCCAGTATCCAAACGGCACCATTCGAGGCTCTCTATGGGCGGAGATGTAGATCCGCCCATAAGATGGTTTGAGGTTGGTGAGGTAGCTATAATAAGGCCAGATTTGGTTCATGAGGCTATGTTGAAGGTTCAGTTTATAAGGGACAAGCTGAAAACCGCTCGGAGTCATCTTAAGTCATAAGCTGATGTCAGGAGGAGAGAGTTGGAGTTTTAGGTGGATGATTGGGTATTTCTGAAGGTGTCTCCCACGAAGGGAGTCATGCGGTTTGGGAAGAAAGGAAAACTCAATCCCCGTTATGTTGGTCCCTACCGAATTATGAGAAGACTTGGTAAGGCAATGTATGAGTTGGACTTGCCCTCAAAGTTATCTTCCATGCATCCTGTGTTTAATGTATCGCTTTTGAAGAAATGTTTGGGAGATCCAACTCTAGTAGTCCTGGTGGACAGTGTTAGAGTAAAGGATAGCCTTAGCAATGAGAAAGTTCCAGTTTAAATATTTGATCGTCAGGTTCGGAGGCTGAGGAAAAAGGAAGTAGCTTTAGTGAAGGTGTTATGGAGAAATCAGCTGGTGGAGGGAGCTATGTGGGAAGCAAGGCAGATATGATGGATAAATACCCTCTTCTGTTCCGTACCGGCTCAATTTCAGTTTGAGGTATCAATTTTTGCCCTAATACTCTATTTAGTTTCATGTTCAATTCATGACCGCAAGTTTATTTCATGTTATGCTAAATGTATGTGATGCCTGAATTCAGTTCAGCTATGTAGTTCTTTACGGAGGTAGTCATCCGTCAGTTTTCAGCTTAAATGATTAGTATTTGCATATAGCGATTGTATGTTTTTGCCTTTTTTGTGTGTTTTCCAACATTCTGGATTAATGTTCCCAAGGGGGAGAAATTGTTATACCCCGGCAACCCAAGGATCAGACCCAGGAGTAGAAACAAGAAAAAGTAAAAAATTTTGTTGCAGCGTCAAGATGAGTTGTCTCACGACTCATGAGGAAAGCCCACGAGTTGTTAGGTGACTCGTGGGGAAGGCCTGGGTTCTGAGAAGAAGTCCTGGAAGAGTTGAGACCCCACGGGCGAGACCATGACTCATGGTCAGGACCCACGAGTCGTTGGGTCAGCCGTGGGGAGGGAAGATAAGTATAGAAAGTAAAGTTAGGTAGTATACTCAACGAGTGGTGACCACGAGTCGTGGTCACCCCTAATGAGCCGTGAAGTGACCCATTATCAGCCCAGGAGAAAAAATAAGGCAGTGCACTTGATAATCGATATAAAGAGTCGTGCCCTTTAGCAACGAGTCGTCAGGTCATCTGTTAGGACCACCTGGCAGTTATTTTTTGTGAAATTAGTAAGGGCCTTTTCGTAATTCCTAAGTTCCTAAAGCCTAAACTATGTTGTTTTAGCCTAGGAATGGTGTGTTTTAGAGGGGGAAACTATCCTAAAGTCTTCATTCATTCATGCAAGAAAATAGAAGAGTGATAGAGAGGTGATCAAAGGGTGATTCAAGGTTTTCTTCTTCAATTTCTTTCAATTCCATTTTTGGCATTCAAGGGAGAGTAAGATTCAATCTCCTTCAGGAATGTAGGGTTATTAATAGGTGGTTTCTTCCACATCCATGCCCAATCCCTCTCTAAAAATTAAGAAATCTATGATTTATCTATGGGGTTTTTACCCAAATGCATGAATTATCTATTTCTACACATGGATATGAATTGATTGTGATTTGATTATTGAATTGTGAAGCATGGGCAAATTTTATAATGATTTCTATTAAAATTATGTTCCTAGCCTTATGAATGTTGAAGCCCATTGATGAGATGATCATGAAAAGTGACATTTGTGAAGTATATGTGATAATGATGAGATCTTATGATGAAAAGCATTATTTCAAGTTACCCTTGTGTATAATTATGTTTTCGGTGAGAATTGAGTAATTCTAAGTATGATAAAGCTTTGGGCAATGCCCACATGTTAAATTTGAATGATGATTTTCGCCAATGAAGCTTACCACATTGCTTTGGAGCGAAGACTCCCAAAGTTATATTCTATATTGTGGTATGTTTTGAGTTAAGTGTTCCTATACATGTCCTACCACATGGCTTTGGAGCAAAGGCTTCCAACTATGTTTTCAGCTTGTGGTATGATTTTAACTAAACCTTCTCATATGCATGGTTTCGTATTTGAGATTTATTTGATTATCGAGCTTCATCAATAGACAATGTTGAGCTTCATTATATACGATGTACAACATATGCATGTTTTTGGGAGTATTGTTTAGCACCGAGTAGGCTATGGGTCGATCACTCTATGCATCAGAACTACGAGCCAATGTGGGTTGATACTATCATATGATTTGGGACCTCCCCTGTGAGCTTCCCTTGCCTGAATGGGCCTTCAGCTTGATATCGATATCATGGTAGCGTCCTTAGCCCTGGAAAGATTTTGGACGGCTCTGGCCACTTGAGTGTAATAGTTGAGACCACGTAAGCTTTATAGTGGTATGTCAGTTAAAAGACGAGTCTCCCATTGTTCCTCATAATTTCAAATATGTATATTATTTACTTATTAGATTTATGTAAATGCATGTGCTAAACAAGGTTTGACTCAGTGTTCAGCTTTTAATTATAAATGTTATAATTCAGCTTTGAGTCAATCCATTCAGTTATTATGTTATGAGGCATGTTATATTATGTTATGAAGATCATGATTTCAGAAAGAATGCATGCGAGTCCTACTCTTAGTTTTCTTATGTTATGTTTTATTTAATGCATTGTATTTAAATGATTTTAATTACATTAGCAGTTTTACTTAGCTTGAATACTCGGTTCATTTCACGTACTGACTGCCTACTTTTATACTGTATTATTTCATGATACATGACTCGACTCTCAGATTCAGCCCCTCTCTTAGTCAAAATGGGAGTTAGCATGTGCTTTTTGACGATTCCTCATCTTCCAAGGACTACACTATCCATCTTTTCTTTATGTATTTCAGTTTCATCTTGTTGAGGTCTTGTTCCAGCAACTCGTCATGATTAGAGGCTATTCAAACATATGTATGTAATCAGCTTTGGATTTATATTCTGATGTTATTTTCAAGTTAGACTTCCACTATGATTGTATTGATGGTAATTCTTTTCTTTATTGAGTTAGATGTATGCTTATACCATGGGTCGACTCAGGTCTCTCGGGGCTCCTTGTCCCCTGTCGCAATCCGGGCCTTCGTTTGGGTCGTGACACTTAGGGTTATTACACTACTGACCTATCCCAATAGTTAGCCTACAGAACTGATAACATAGGCTCATCCAAACGACTGATTCATCCCTCTTGAATGACTATACTAAATTATTTGATTAGGTGTCTTGAATGTTTTCATGTTAACCATTATCGATTATTCAAAATTAACTATCCGGCAACTGCAACTCAAGTTATTCAAGGGAACTTAAAGTTCAAGGCGTTGTTGTTCTTCCCTTTTGTTAATCTCTACTTCTCTAAGATCAAGCAAGTAGGGAATAGGGGCAAGTCCTAATGTTGCGCACCGTTAAGAAATGTTTATGGTAAAGAGATGAACAATATAAGAATCCATATTGGTTTAGAATCTCATTATGTTAACCCTAGTTAGTTATTCCATCATGGTTCCCATAACCCTAGTTGTGGCGGGGGAAGGGATTTTTGCTATTCATGATTGCAAGAAAAGAAATTAGATTTCATTGAATAAAACATAATTAATGACTTACAATGATGATTGAAGAAAAACCCAATTGAATATTGGACAATCTAAGTATGTTCAATTCAATAAAAATGAAGAAAATCTCGTAGTAGTGTTAGGAAAACAAAAAATCACGATTACAAACTAATGGACTGGTATTCTTAAAGAAAATAACCTAAAAAGTATTCATACAAATAATTGGAAACCTTTCCTAAATTAGCAGAAAACTGTCGCCGAAATGACCTACGAGTCGTAGCATGAAGCTACGAGTCATGGCTTCCATCCATAGTATGTACTGTAGTCTTGAAATCGGTTAACTCCTGAGAGTTGGTATGACCCGTACAATGACGTTATGTGTTATACATTCCGTTTCGTGGTCTAATCTTGTGATGTTTGGCATCCTCTGAACTTTTCCACAATTTATTGGTACGGTTTGTAAATTGATGTTATGACTCGTGGTCTCTACACGTACCCTGGGATCTTCCATCTTGACATGTTCTTTGGAATTCACCATGGTTCCTTGGTAGGAGTTGTATGTTTTCATCACGAGCCATGTCTTCCAGTCGTACCAGGAACTCAGGCAAGTGCACTGCTTCTGAACTTTTCCATGATTCCTTTGTACAGCTCGTACCAAGAGACGTACTTGGCCCAAAAACTTTTTCATCTACTCTGTATTTTATCACAAATTCTAGGTACAACTCATACAACCAATTTATGACTCGTACTGAGATTTGCACTAGGCCCATTTTCTGCACTTTTTCCTCTCCTTTTTCAAAAATTTAACTCCAAAACCTAGTTTTCCTAAAAATAAAGTAAGAGCACCTCATATCTATATAAATAGATATAAGACCAAGCATCTTTTCTATGTTTTAAGCATCAAAAGTGTTGTAACCAACAACACATCTACACCCTCAACTTAAAATGTTTGCATGTCCTTAGGCTAACAAAACACTACTATAACAGGATGCTTAAGTAGAAAGTAAAATGGAAGACCTACAGCCAACAACATCAAAATTTGCAGACATAAGCATTTATCAAGTACTGGCCCCTTTTCCATTCAAAATCAGGCTAACTATGCATACATGCAACTACATGTCATGACACAAAGGGATCTAGATATGGAATTCAATCATTAACAGACAACCGAGCCATCTCAAATGTTGTTTCCATACAATACTGGCAGAATACAATGCAACCCATATACCCTCATATCAAAAGAAGTCCCAAAACTCTCAAATAT